>JACXGI010002924.1:37182-55520 GCA_016801175.1 Esox masquinongy
ACCGGAAAGCAGTGGCCTACATCTGGAACCGGAAAGCAGTGGCCTACATCTGGGACCGGAAAGCAGTGGCCTACATCTGGGACCGGAAAGCAGTGGCCTACATCTGGGACCGGAAAGCAGTGGCCTACATCTGGGACCGGAAAGCAGTGGCCTACATCTGGGACCGGAAAGCAGTGGCCTACATCTGGAACCGGGAAGCAGTGGCCTACATCTGGTACCAGAAAGCAGTGGCCTACATCTGGAACCGGAAAGCAGTGGCCCACATCTGGAACCGGAAGATAATTTGGGCCAGTGGGAGTTGTTTCGCGATCGTGTCAATCAACCTGTGATTCCATACAAACACACAGCGTCTCATAGCGGCATTCATCTTTAATGATGTGATATTGGGATCGTGCAGGCCATGTGATATTGTCCAGACCCACCTCCTTCACCTCCTTCACCCATCGGTCCACTTTCTGTCCTGCCTTGACAAACCATCACCCTGACAAGGGCACCGTTATAACCCCTCCCACTCCTGGCAACACTCCAATCGCCTCCTTCTGCACCCCGATGCCCCACCTCCCCTCCACCCTCTAGCCTGCGGAAGAAACTAACCACAACAAATTGGCCAATCATAACTACTGTTAGACATGTAGCATCTTGTCTGGCTCCTGGTCAGGTTGACAGTCATAAACACAGTAATGCCTCAGATGAGGAGAGCTGCACATGGCTCGGCTAAGGAGTGGTTGGAACAACCTTGACCTGCTCCACCTCGGCAACGTGGCATACCTCTTCACAGACAGAGAGGACAGACTGTGCGGCTTAGGAAGTATCCGTAACCACACCAAAGATGGTACCAGAGGAGAGGAAAACGTTGCTGTCTTTTTTCTCTCATGTCCTTCCTGTCTGCCCTTTCCAGACGCTCATTTAATGCAGTGATCTGTCTCTATGTCTGCAAATGGCCCTATTCATCATTATTACCAATACACTCACGGCCACGTTCAACTACCCTGTCGATGCATTTAACAAGAGCCCAATGTTGATAGTGTTGTATGATGTCGTGTGAAATTGGATTGTAATTCCACTGTGAAAATGACTGTGCTGTTCTGTTGTTGATTCACTCTAAACAAAGCCAAACCTTTTTAAAAAAAAGACTAAGAAACAAGTCAACACTGAAGTAAATCTCAATTTAATGAGCTCGCTGTGAGAATACACTGTGGTAAAGCTCTAATAAATTAAAATTTTTTGTAGCTTGATGTCATCTACAATAGAAGTAACCCCAGTCTTGACTGCATAATCCGCTTAAATAAAAAAATATACGAGAGACACCAAAGTTATTTCACACTATAAATATTCACTATACTGACATCTAAAAAGATAATCCTCTCACAAAGTTTTTTAGACAGTGTTCCTGTTAGCCGCTTTCCTCAGAGTTGTAAATATCCCAATCCTCCTGACACTGCTGCTGTATGTCCATTCCTGTAGTCTCACTAATATACTAATATGTAATATAATATGCCATTGACGTTTACGTATGGGTGGCCCCGGGAATCAAACCCACAATCTTGGTCTAGCAAGCGCCATGCTCTGCTGACTCACCCAAGGCAACAGCCTCTTAAACTCTCCAGGCTTGAACAGATGAACAGCAGTCACTGGTAACCCTTGTGATGCCCTGGCCCCTGACCTCCCGTCACATCACTAAATCAAAGTACACTGGCACAGCAGCACAGACATAATTCCAACCGGGAAAACTTTGGGAAATCTTGAAATAAGTCAGAATATTACCAGAGCTGAACCGCTGCTACCTACAGAACTGCTCATTAAGGCCTGTGGAGAGCTCTAATCCCCACTTAAATCCATTAAAGTAATTACCTTATCAGTGGGACTCTGAGAGAGAGAGAGAGAGACAGACTGCGAGGGAAATTAGCCTCCCAGGGAAGTCCAGCTGTTTAAAGTGGACTGCAGTCAGAGTGGACCTACAGGATAACTTTTCTGCTTGACAGGGGCTGAGGTTGCTACCAGAACTAATGCTAAGTTTGTGGCTGAGGTTGGGTTAGCTTTCAAAGCTCCTTCAAGGTTGAGTCTCAAGAGGTAGGCGCCCACATGCACACACACACACACACACACACACAAGCTCAGACTCTCGGAAGTGTCATATTGGGGAGAAATCTTAACCCTTACTGTTCCTTACAGTACTTCTCCATTTCCCCATCCTTCAGTCTTTTCTCTGGAACTCAACTCCATCTTTCTCTATGTCTCTCTCTACCTCTCTCTCTCTCTCTCTCTCAATTTTACTCTACCTCCCTCTCCCTCTCTCATTCCTTCTCTCCCTACCTCTTTCTCCTGCTCCCTCTACCTCCCCCTTTTTCCCCCTTTCCCTCTCTCTGTGGTTTGGTCTGTGTTAAACCATTAGCCCAATGCTCCACTGCCCCCTGGTCTGCCCAGCCTGGCTCAGCTCAGCCTGGCTCTGAGCAGAAATACCCTGATTTAATTAGCTTGGCGCTGATGGACCCTGGCACTGCCAAGCATCCATCCGCAGCTTCCTGTCATGTGACTAATGAAAACACATTACTGGACACATGCGCGCGTGCATGCACAGGCCACAGGTAGAGACAGGTGTGAAGGAGGGGCTTAGTGGGGCGGTCAGCCCGACCCAAACTGCCACATGATCCCAGCATCACCCTTGTCAGGGAGTTGGCCAAACACACACACACAAAGCCAGATTCAGGCCAATGCCATGCGCCCCACATTGGGCATCACATCCCACAATGCCTTGTGCTAAATGGACTGTAGCCCTGGCATTAGTTGGCACTCTGGAAAGGCTGGCAGGAATTTAGTGGCATTTAGCAGTGAGGAGGTAGTGGAGAGGGGTGGAGGGGCAGAAGGAGTTGGGGGTGTTCTGGAACGGTGCGCTGCCTAATATTGACAAAGCCTGATATCTCCTGCTGTCAGGGCATTCAGAGAGCGCAGGGTGGAAAAAATCAATTAGGTTTGCTCACAATGGCTGCTTTTCTCTCCTGGTCCCGTTCCCTGCTCTCCTTCTTTGGTTGTGAAGCTGCTGCCTGGGATGTAGTGGGGCAGATTCACACACAGAACAATGTGTCACAGCAGCCCACTCTTACAGGCCAGAGCATGGCACAAAGCACTGAGCAGAAAACACACATCCAAAACAACTTACAGGATCAATTAGATTTAAGTGCCTTGCTCAAGAGCACAATAACACATTTTTCACCTTGTCTACTCGTCTGTCAACGCTAGTAGAGAACAAAGACATGCCGACTATTACGCAAAAAACAAACTAGGAAAATGCAGAGTTATTTGGAATAAGATTGCAAAGGGAGGGTATTTTACTGAACATTTTCAAAGGTTTACCAGTAAACTACCAGAGATTTGTAATCTTTCAAGGGTTTCAAGAAATGTATCATAAGACTTGCTGGGCAATTCAGATGAACACAGTTAGTAAAATTATCCCTGCGTGCCCTCAGTACATATCACATATATACAGTAATCAATTACGAAAAATATGTAATGACAAAGCTGTGAAATATTATACTAAATATATATTAAGCATGAACATTTAAGCATAAACTTAGAGAATACAATTGACAGATTTTTTGAAAACATTTTTACAAATGGATTTATTTGTGTTAACTAAAATGCCTGGAACGTTTCAGTGTGAGGTCTCCTTGTAGCTGCGGGACAGCAGGTGGTTCGGACAAGGGGCAAGGGCAAGGGGCAGCGGGTGTCTGGGCACGGAGGGCAGGGCAGGTGGACAGTTGGTGTCCCTTTTCACATCCTGACAGGTGTTGTTTTAAAACTGTTTATTTGGGGTCGGCTACAGACAAACTGTATACTGTGTGTGACTTGCGGTCTACTAAGCCATTGAACTGGAGTTCTCTATTCTTTGCTGAGCACAATCATATTTATTTAATTTGTATTTTTTTAAGAATTTATCTTTTTCCTCTTCAACCATATGATGTATCCATTAGAAACCCACAGAAAATATGAACACTGGTACTATATGAATTACATTAAATATGAAATACTACATTAAATATGTTATTTAAAAGCTTTGGGTTCAAAAACAACTACATATATCAGGTAGTACAAAATAGTTACATTTCCATAGCATCACTGGAGAAGTTTTATGAGAACTGGACATGAAAAGCCAATTTCTAAATGTAAGGGAGGAAAAATTCTTGCCCATTAATAAATGTGATTAGTCAGATATGAGGCAGTGCATTGAATCCCGGCTAGAGAAACAGGTGAAATGGCAAAGAAGCTTTCAAACAGAACCGACAGCCCAGCCCAACAGACACCACTGGGATCATTTGGATCTGCCAATGAAACAACCTGCAACACATTGCTCTGCTGCTATTGATCTGATCCAACTACCTGGACAGATAGTTGCCCTTTCAATGACTTATAAAATGTTACATTTTCCTCTACAGGCTGTTTGAAAAGTCCAGGAATTAAGTAAAATTTTCAAGGAAATAATTCAAGACAGCTTTTGACTACATAAGGAAGACGGGAGCTCTTTCTTCTCTGATGGTTGTGAACAATTACTCACATAAAAACCCTAGCAAGGGAGCCACACAAATTGGCTCGGCAAATATCTTTGGTGGAGGCATACCGGCAAGACGGACAGCCTGTCAATCTCAAAGCTCTTAATCTCTTCCACTCTCCCTTCCATTTCTGTTTCATGTCATTTATTTTTCGGTCTAGTCGAGCTGCCAAAGTGTCTGAAACACACATGGAGACAGACAGGGAACATCATCATCACAAATGACGAAGAGTGATGTCATGAAATCTGGACACACATTCCCTGACGCTGTCAGCGTTAGGCAGTGAACAGATAAGGTAGATTCAGTTGCTACCCAGTTAACAGTTGGTACTGACAGAAAAGACTGACCGTTTTCATGTCTAGCCCTAAGCTCAAACCCCTACGTTCAACCTGTTTGCAGTACTGCTGACTAATCAGGCTGTTCTACGACACAGCAGGATTACTGGGAGACAGCTGGCTCATAAAAACGCTAAAAGGAGGCGGCAACATGTTTTCAAGTACAGGAGTGGATTGGAATTCACCTCTTTGGAGGTCATAGCATGGTTGCAGAGAGACAGGCTGACCCAACCACTCTCACCATCGTGGAGAAGACATCCATTACTGTCGCTCAGGTAAACCCTAACTAGTCACCACATCTCATAAAGGACTTTAAATGACTGTAGGGTGTAGACAACAGTTCCTCTAGTCCATTGGGTTATTTAGTCCACCAGACACAGCCTCCTCTCTCCTCTCCTTTAATGTTTGCCTGGGATGGGAACTCATTATTCTCCAATAGGTGTGTAGAACAACAGATGGCCTGCTGTTATATACAGTGCCAGAGAGAAAACCTCGGCTTTGAACATAATTGATTTCTCCACTTTCTCTTCTCTATTCAACTGTCCCCCAGCAGAGCAGAGCTGCACAGGTTGTTCTTGGCCATGGGCTCCTCCACTGGGAGAACAGAGTGAGAAGGAGAGAGAGAGAGAGAGAGAGAGAGAAAGACCAACAGAACGAGAGAAGCGGAGAGAGAAATAGGAGGGTGGGGGCCTTCCTTGCCCACGTTCCACCATTCTCTCAGTTTGAGACAGTTAGAGACATAAAGTGAGAGCTCAACAGAGAGAGCGCCCAAAGCACTCTAACGATGCCAACGAGAGAGACAAAAATAAACAGAGGTTTCTTTTGTTTGTGCACAAATCTGTTTTAAAATGGAACCCGTTGGGTCTCTCTGACACAAAGTGGTTGGAGGAACGAGCTGCGAATCTCATTACAAAATCAACGAGGGATGGCTCGGGGCTCAAAAGAAATGTAGACGGCAGAAAGCATTAAAAGAAAGTTAAAGTAATCTCAGTCACAGGGTCAGAGGAGGCAGCACTAAAGCAGTTGAACACAGCTAAGAAAACACAAAAGTCCTGGTAGGGTCAAATTAAAATAAATAGCTGTAATTTTCCCACCAATTTAAAATGCTTACTGTACAGTTGAACTACAACTATTCCTCGTGTACGTAATAACAGTAATCTGGGGGTCAAGCAGCTGTGCATATAAGATCACATCTGCTTGTTGCATCTCCTTACTGTCTTCTAGGCAGCTCTGCTTATTGAACAGACATACATGCCCTCTTACTTGTTAAAGGAATGGACCCACTCTGCAGCTTACTGTGTATCTATTTCGTATCACAGGATATACCTTTACAAATCACATTACCGCTGTGCAAAGGAGGGAAGCACAGCTCTTTTTTTACTCCACAAAAAAAAGCTCTGGGCCAAAACAGTTCCTTCTGCTAATTTTATTTGTGTTCATCACAGCCCAAAAGTAAATATTCGTTTACATACGGTTTTATGATATAGCCAGTTTTGACTTTGTAATTTTGGAGTTTAGGGAAAACAGTTAACCATCAACATACTGTACACGCTTTAAAAACACAGCATATGTTTAAGGCCCACTGTGGCCTAAATAAGCAAAGGAGTAAAACAAAACCAGGAACTATTGCTGCTCAATATCACTTAACAGTGAACTTAGAGATATTCTTTGTACATGAGAGATTAGGGGTAGAATAGCAAATGTATACTCAGGGTTGGGTAGGTTACTTTTTAAATGTAATCCATTACAGTTACAAGTTACCTGTCCACATTTGTAATCAGTAACATAACTTTTTGATTACTCAAACTCAGTAAATGAATCTGATTACTTTGAATTACTTTTAGATTACTTTCATATTAAGAGACATTGGAAAAAAATAGGAATAGCCTATAACCAATTTAACACCTTTTGCTAGATCAATCAATGTTAGAGTTTACATAGCTGGCCAAAAATGGAATTTGCATTTTACCTTATGGGTTATGTACAGTGCCTTTGGAAAGGGTTTCTATACCATTGCTTTCTACTTCAATATGACTGAGATACATCACATGCTAAAGGTTTGTCAGATATTCAGTCATTCCAGTTAATCCAATAACCCTTGATCTTCCAGAATCTGACTTCTAATCTGAACATAACCCAAAATCTAAAGATGTGTCAGCCTATTATGTTATTTGTGTTTTATTTATGTTTTTAATTGCTTCAAAACATTGTTGAAAAATAAATGTCAATTAATCGAAAAGGGTATTGACATTGTTGTATATAAAAATCAAGATATCCGTAGCTTTTCATAAACTAAATCTGCAGTGGTCTGATGTTTTGCTCCACAACCAACAACATTGTCAAAACGTTGCAGAAACCCCAGGCACGAGAATGCACGTTTGCAATCGTGAACACCCGCACACAAATAAGATTTATCCGCGCGAACATAACCTGCGATTATTAGGGCCACCAGTGATGGATTTTCAAAACGCAAATTAAATAAATAAACTGTGATTATAAACCTGCACTATTAGCTTGTCAATGTCGTCAGCAGCCAGTGATAACCAATGAACACAATTTTCTGAGATGCAAAGCAAGCAGAATCACATGGCCTACCTGTATGGACGGAGTTGAAGTCGCTGCGTCACATGCAAATAATCAGCCTTCGGCAGAGTGCTTCCCAACACACCCTTTCTCATCAAATATCGTGATAAATTCCATATAATGTTTCATCTTGAAAGCAGCGCCATTTAACAATCTTCTAAACAATTCCTGTCTAAGTTGTTCAGTGCAACTCTCACTGGCTGTGTTGTTCGGTGCATTTGACAAACAAACCTTGAAACTTGAAAAACATATAACACCAGGTAGGCCTATCAACTATCATTGTTCTGAGAAAGATGCGTCGAGTAGATAACTAAATCACATTTTATGTGTGTCGGCTAATATTATCGTAGATATACTCTGTTTTTACCAACCATCCAACCAACCAAAACCAGGGAAAATTAAACTAGCGCTTCATCGGTCACTAATCTGGTTATGCGCGCCCACCTTCGCGCGCAAGATGATCACACACAACTGAGGCGCGCAATTGTTATTTTGGTTAAAATAACGATGTTTTTAAAACATTAAATTAAAAAACCAAGCATGCAACGTGTCATAATTATTTCGCACACCTATTCTTTTTCAATTGAAGTAATCCAAAAGTTATCTTTTTTTTTTTCAAAAGTCTGTAATCCGATTTCAAAAGTCTGTAACGGATTACAGATACTGTTTTTGTAATTAAAAAAAATAATACTTGTAATCCGTTACTCCCCAACTCTGCGTGTACTACCTGTGTGTATATGGAATGCTTCACAATAAGCACAGACCTTTGACATGCTTACTGTCACTAACACACAAGCACATGTTAGGATGAGGAATGTTTAACAATATGACAATAAAATGTATCCTGTTATAAGCGACTGCTATCAAACTACTGAAGGCGTTGTGACTGGGTGGCTGTGCAAGGAAGAGAACATTCAGTTCCTTTCATTATTATGTACTTTTCAATCATTATTATGTACTTTTCCAATCTTCTCTGTATCTTTTCTCAGGGCCAGGAGAACATGATGTTCTTAGCTTTCAAAGTGTTGGTGGGTGAGGAGATGGGAATGTATAAGACTCTGTGCCAGGGAAGGTATCTGGGAATGATTGCTATACTGCTTGTGTGAAAAACACTCGCTGTCGTTGTTGCACAGCAATAAAGCTGCACATTTCAACTTGATCATCATATTCACTCTGTGTGATAGTTTAGACTCTAATATTGATTTCTTTTTCAGGTCTCTGAAAGACCTCTCTAACACACCCATCAATGTGGCACGCACACACACACACACACACACACACACACACACACACACACACACACACACACACACACACTTTTCTTTTGTTTCAGGATAGATAACAGTTTATCTATCCTGTTGCCTAGTTACCTTACCACCACCTGTATGTAGATTCACTTCAACTATCTCAAAAAAGAGTGGTGAGCGGGGCTGTTCTGAAGTCAGCCCCGCTCACCACAAGCCGGGGTAATATGTGTGCCAAAAGTAATGTCTCATTCCGATCTGTCCTTCCTGATCTGAGAACAGGCCAAGGACTGATGTATCAGCTCTACAACCAGCAGCACCACTGCAGGACACATTAACTCCACAATACATCAGAGCCACTACAGAGCACAGGTGTGTGAGTGTGTGTGTGTGTGTGTGTGTGTGTGTGTGTGTGTGTGTGTGTGTGTGTGCGGGTGTGTGGGTGTGTGTGTAAAATGAATTGGGCCCTTGTGCATTAGGAAAACCCAATGATAATGTAATGTATATGACACCTGTCAGATGCAGTAGATTGAACCCTGAGGAGATGACAGGTCATCATACATCACGCACACTGCAGTCATTTGTTACACTTTCACCACATCTCTGTCTTCCCCCACACATTACAGACCATAATACACCGCATCGGCTGAGGATCAAATCTAATGGGATTCACTGTTTCCCCCGTGAGCTCTGCTGCCCATTGTCATTGAGACGGATGGGCCTGGTGGATGTGCTGGTCTGTGGGGTCAGGCTGTCTTTCACACTGGACTCTGGCCTGTTTTACTAACAGTGACGTGATGCCGTGGCAACAGGGCCAAGATCATATTGCATTTTCTGAGCTGTGAAATGGCCAATTCCTTTTTTTAGAGAGCAGCGACCCAGGGTCATTGGGAACACATGGGAGAAAGCATAGCCACAGATGAGATCACTTTCTCCTTTCAACTAGCCTTCTTCCCTTTTTCAGGATTCTGTTTCACTGTCATTCAACTTCACTACTATCCTTCTTCTTTATTGGATAAGAGCAGACAGGATTTCAAGCCACTCTCACCTGACCTTGAGATGTTTAGCTACCACAGGAATACATTCTCTACTTGTCTCTTCTCTTTTTCTCTGTCCTCTCTTCTTTCTCATCTCTAGAGTTCTGTGTGATGTTGTACAGCTGAGAACTGTGACCCAGGGAATAGGGAGAAGATCCAACAGACAGACAGAGGGACGGACAGACAAACGGTCAGGACACAGAGGGACGCCTGGCCTGTTATCAACGGCTCTCAGTAGAGAAGGTTGTTTACAGTAAAGATGCCAGCTGCATTAGTCCCCAGAGACCCATAAGGCTTTGCAGCTTACAGTCATCTTCACTAACGGAACAGTGTCACTGTGTCAGAGGACGGAACTATGGAACAGCCCTGAGGAATATGACGTGTGAGGGAAGAGGCCCAATGGAGCTCTCTGAGGCTAGCAGTGTCACACCAACAGGTTATTAATGAGAGAGCGAGCATGTGTTTGTGTGTATGTATGTGTGTGTGTGAAACAAACACACAGACATAACAGCCATCACTAGCACACAAATAACAGGACTGAGAAAGACTGAGGACTTACCTTTACAGTAGAGTCTAGATAATGGTGGACTGGTATACACGTTGTTTGGTGACCCCAGTGACCCCTGACTGCACTCTGGAAAGGCCAGGGAGAGAAGAGGAGATATCTGAGAATGTGTGAAGGGGTTGACCCCTGGGTCAATAAGCTGTGTGAGGGTAGACATGGTGATGGATGCCTATATCTGATGATACAGACCATGACCCCTGACCCCAGAGTCCACATCCCCCCTCCACTCATGTCCTCTTACAAGTCAGGTCAGTCCCCCCCTTGGTGCAGCAATGTGTGAGGCAAAAACACAAGTAGTAGTAGGCAGAAGATAAATATCACAGATAATATCACAGATGCAGTGTAAACGTATGTCTCTTTTCTTTTCTGAGCAGGTCAGATCTCTAATGCAGCCAGAACAATATTCACCTGAACACTCAGTCATCACCTGAACACTCAGTCATCACCTGGACACTCAGTCACCACCTGGACACTCAGTCACCACCTGGACACTCAGTCACCACCTGGACACTCAGTCACAACCTGAACACTCAGTCATCACCTGAACACTCAGTCATCACCTGAACACTCAGTCATCACCTGAACACTCAGTCACCACCTGGACACTCAGTCACCACCTGGAGACTCAGTCACCACGTTTGAGGCCTCAAAGGGCAGGGAGAGGACACAAACACACCCTGCGCGCACACACACACACACACACACACACACACAACACAAATGCACACATCAGACATATACACATCAAACATACACACCCAATCTCCGATCTCTGTGCATTTTATATTTTAGAATACATCCTGAGATGTAAAATGCATCACTCTCATGAATAAGGTATAATACATGCATCCCTTAGTAGCGACCTTCAACTGGAATGCAAATCAATGCACATATAACTAGCCTTGACAACAGATTGATGTGTGTGTGTGTGTGTGTGTGTGTCAGAACACTGCACACGTGTTCTATGTATTCAAGGGTACAGTGCTGTCCGGCATCCTATTCATTTCACTTCATACTCTGAAGGAGAGAGCAATTTATTTTATTTTCTCAAGCCATCAAAGAGCTTCTGCTGTGGATAAATCAAACCAAATAGACTGGAGAGAAAAGGACAGACCCCCATACACACAGAGACATGCACCATCTTTGTCCTGTGTTATCTCAGAGGCGTGGGGGGATTGTGTCTCAGCCGTGGTTGTGAAGTAGGTCTCACTTAAATATGCACAGAGGAGGTGACAGGTTCCAATTCCCCTGTAGCACTAAAGAAGAGCATTCCCCCTCTCCTCCCTCAATCCCCCTATACTCCCTCAATCCCCCTATACTCCCTCAATCCCCCTATCTCCACTCTCACCCTCTCCTTCCCTCCACCCCACCCCTCTGTCCCTCTCTTTCTCCATTCTGTCCTCTCTGGCTGAGCTGCAAGGTGAGATAACATTGTGAAGGGTATAATTAATGTGGCGATGAATATGTATTTTATGGTTTAACCTGACAGGTGAAGGCCGTATCTCTGGGCTCATAGCTTGTTTTGTCTTTTACTGGGGGACAAAGACCATCAGTCAGCCAGTCCGTTAAGCCCCAGATGGTGTTGAGGTTCAGTAAAAAGGCGTGTGCGTGGATGTTGCCCTCCTTCTTGTAGGCAAGGTAAGGTGCAAACAGTACACTTGACAGATGAGAGTTTGAATGTTGTACGACTTTTTCCACCTTCATAGAAACCTTCCCAACATAGCTGATGAAACACAGATGGCTGCAATCAGTGCGTGTAGAAATGTGCAATCATTAAACTATGCTGAATTAGTAATGTTTTTTGGATGAATAGTGCTCTATGTGAAAAAAAAAAGCTGTTCAGTCTTGAGTAACACCTGTCACACATCTGTAGTATGGGTCACAGCTGGAGAGACCAACACCTGGCACACTTCTGTAATACAGGCTACAGCTGGAGAGACCAACACCTGTCACACATCTGTAGTACAGGCTACAGCTGGAGAGACCAACACCTGGCACACTTCTGTAACACAGGCTACAGCTGGAGAGACCAACACCTGTCACACATCTGTAGTACAGGCTACAGCTGGAGAGACCAACACCTGGCACACATCTGTAGTACAGGGTACAGCTGGAGAGACCAACACCTGGCACACATCTGTAGTACAGGCTACAGCTGGAGAGACCAACACCTGTCACACATCTGTAGTACAGGCTACAGCTGGAGAGACCAACACCTGTCACACATCTGTAGTACAGGCTACAGCTGGAGAGACCAACACCTGTCACACATCTGTAGTACAGGCTACAGCTGGAGAGACCAACACCTGGCACACATCTGTAGTACAGGCTACAGCTGGAGAGACCAACACCTGTCACACATCAGCTAGAGCCATACAGCCCCTCCAACATGACTGCCTGGCAAAATATAATCTATTTCCCAATGTCTTCATTAGCATTCAGCTGCTTGATTTTATCTGCACAAATCTTTGCTGTGTGGCTTTGGTAAACTCTGCTGCATTCTATATTATCTGCAAGCCAATATCCAAGCGTGTCTGTGCAACGCGTCTGGACATGTCTGTCTGGCTGTTTCTTGACTTCGTGTCCCCTCCATATCCAACAGGACTCTCTGCGTGGCTATGTTTCTGGCAATGTTTCAAAAGGCTTACATACTTATTCTGCATTCTCCCATTCTTTTACTGGTGAACTTCTAAAACCACATGAGAGAGCACTCTGTATAGTACGGGAGAATGCATAACACTGCAAATGCGTCAATTTAAAACCCCCTTGTGGACCCGAAACCGCGTCATCAGAGCTGGGTCAGTGGGAACTGGCCAGCTTCTGGAATGTTGCTCATTGTTATGCTAGATAGCTACTTTGTTGGCATGAAGGTGTATCCTGCTATTAAAAACAATAGTAAAAAATGTTTAGGTAAAATAGCTACTATGTTGTGTGATCTGCTATGAGGAATGAAAGCGATGAATCAACACATTATTCTTCATTTTTTAACAGGGACACTCCGTGTACAAAGTAGCCTACCTAAAAATGTATTCTCCAAAGTGTCATTTCACATTCTTTGGCTTGGACTCAGAGGTGTTCACAGGTGACCGGCATACACGTTATAGTCTGAACTAGGTTAAAAAACACAAGTATGCATTTTTCAACACAGCCTGTCAATCAATATGTTTGCCCATCTAGCCATGAAAAAATATGTGATGGTAGATGGTGGAAAGGCAAGCAGACGTTTGGAGTGATTAACAGTCACTCTGTGAGCAGAACTGTCAACCCTGTTTCTGCTGGCCTGTTGCCAGCGTGGAGACCACTGTACTAAAATGTACCTTTCTGTTTAGGGCTGTCCCTGGCTTAAATTTTATTTTGTCGACTTCGTCTGATTTCTTCACTACATGACTAGAATAAAAACATCACGAGTAGACACACTATGTGTTGTAATAAACCACGATGTTTGATGATTTAAGATGCTGTTTGATGAAATAATAACATTTATAAAAATTTAAGATAATTTAAGATAACAGGGGAAATGACAAGACAATCGTAAATAAGCCCTGATTATAGGGTTTGCAATGAAAAAATGTAGTCCATATGGCTTTGAGGTCTAAAGTTGAGTTTGAGAAAGCCATCTAGTCTGGCTACCACGTGAATACACAGCTTAACGCTGCGCCATGGAGTGGATGGGAATCAGACGGGTTGCGTGGCCATGCAACTTCTCGACAAAAACAATCTAAGTTCAGCAAAAGACTAGACTTACAGTCGACTGTATGGGGTCAGCCCTATTAGAGTTTATAAATACTGTAGCTTACAAAGATATTTAGTAGAAAGAAATTGCATCTTGCAACCCTTCCAAGCAACACAGCACATTCATCTGCATAGTTCTTAGTTGTCAGAGAAACAATATCTAGCATGCTATGCCGGAGCAGAATCTGATGGAGTACTTTTAATTGCATGACATTTTATTAATTATCACTGTTGACACATTATTCTAGCGGTATTCTGTGTCTGAAATGAGTATTAGCTTCAAACCAGGAGACAGATATTAGGGTTTCACCCCACAGGTTTGGAAGCGCTGGCCTAGAGGACCCAGTGCAGTAAGCAGAAAACCTTCCAATTCGATTCCAACACATTTAAATCATTTAGCAGATGCTCATACCCGAATGACTTAAAGTCATGAGTGCATTCAGTTTCATTTTGGTCCAACCTGGGAATTAAACAAACAACCACACCCCATGGCTTAGCTAGCAGCAGTTAAATGTTGTCCTGAAAACAATGGATGTAGGGCACAGGAACAGAACCATTAAAAATGCATTAATTAGAGCTTTGATCTGCCTTAATGTTTGAAACAGAGCTTTGATCAGCCTTAATGTCTGGATCAGAGCTGTGATCAGCCCTAATGTTTGGAACAGAGCTTTGATCAGCTGTAATGTTTGGATCAGAGCTTTGATCTGCCTTAATGTTTGAAACAGAGCTTTGATCATCCTTAAAGTCTGGATCAGAGCTTTGATCAGCCCTAATGTTTGGAACAGAGCTTTGATCAGCTGTAATGTTTGGATCAGTGCTTTGTTTAGCTGTAATGTTTGGATCAGAGCTTTAAACAGCCTTAATGTTTGGATCAGAGCTTTGATCAGCCTTAATGTTTGGAACAGAGCTTTGATCAGCCTTAATGTTCGGATCAGAGATTTGATTAGCTGTAATGTTTGGATCAGAGCTTTGATCTGCCTTAATGTTTGAAACAGAGCTTTGATCATCCTTAATGTCTGGATCAGAGCTTTGATCAGCCTTAATGTTTGGAACAGAGCTTTGATCAGCCTTAATGTTTGGATCAGAGATTAGGCTTAATGTTTGGAACAGAGCTTTGATCCGCCTTAATGTTTGGATCAGAGATTTGATTAGCTGTAATGTTGGGATCAGAGCTTTGATCAGCTGTAATGTTTGGAACAGAGCTTTGATCTACCTTAATGTTTGGATCAAAGCTTTGATCTGCCTTAATGTTTATTTCTGACGACACAGGCTACTCAGATCAAAAGGTCACAAGAGAGGCCAGTGTCCATTGTGTAGCCCATATTATTTACCCAGCTTATTTAGTAGCCTGGTCTCAAATTATACTCAAGGAATAATTTTATAAACACTTTCTTGTGTTATTTTTTTGGGGGTCGTTTCTATCAATCTAGCTTGTTGTTTTGTCTTTCAAAGTATACAGCACTAAAATGAATTATTAATGAGTGTATAAAACATTAGACACATGCTAAAAAAATGCTAAAGGAATTCACAGACAAGGAGGCGCTTCAACAGGTTTGGGTCAATCTAGAAAGGCGAGTCTGACTGAGAAGAAGACAGACCAGGAATTAAGGAAGAAAATGTACTGCTAAAAAACATTTGAAGAAAGCGGCTAGCTGCTTAAAACAGATAATCACCAATGAACGCAGAAACACAATTATTTTGCTAGCTTAGCGAAAACTTTGCTTTCTTGGTTGCTACTAACTAACTTCATTTTGGGACAAAAAACCCCAATATATTTTCGAAGTTAAGTGTTCCTCAAACATAAAGCTCCGGAAAAAATTAAGAGACCACTGCAACTTTTTCTTTCCGTTCCAAAAAAGTTGAATAGGAAGGTTTTGAATGAGGAACAGAAGGGTTAAAATTAAGAGACCAGTGCAAACTGAACGCTTCTGTTCCTCACTCAAAACTTTCCTTTTCAACTTTTTTGGAAAGGAAAGAAAAAGGTGCAGTGGTCTCTTAATTTTTTCCAGAGCTGTATTTATTATGGCATTTAGATTATTAAAAAAAAATTCAGATTCAGGAACCTGAACAGAGAAATTCTCGTTTAAGCACGACTGATCTGACAAACTGAAAAAGCTGTAATTCTCTCCCAAAGTGACAAAGCTGTAATTCTGCTGCTTTGAGTCATTTTGGATTAGGTCGGCTGCCAGAATTCTAAGCACATCAACAGGTTTGTAACATGTACAACTTGCACAGAAAAAAGGTAATAACATATCATACCATTTGCTGGACATAGTACACAGAAATCAGGAACATCCTGTCCACAGAGCAGAGGAACTTGCAGGAGAAGAGGGTATAACAAATGTATTCCTTCATTCCAATGTTTTCCTTACAATGAAGAGCCATCAGCACCTAATGAATGACTCTGGCCTTCAACAGGATGATTCAGCCTGGATGGTAGAGACAGACCAAATGGGTTGGAAGCCAAGGTACTGCCATGGTAAACTTACTGCCAGGAAATACTAATCAAGCGCTGCACAACTCAGTCAGCACAAAGACATTACAAGTACAGTAAAGCAATTCAATTTACTAAAAGCAAGCTACTTTACACACATATACATACACAAATAAACTCGCCAACACATGACATTTGTGAATGAAGGTTTATGTCTTATTTAGAAGCCTGTCAGCATCAACCTCAATGAATTCAATTTGAGGACAAGCAGGGTTGGCTTTGTGGCTTGTGCAAACATAATTGTCATGCATGGAACTATGCTAAACACACACAGGGCTTTGGTGGTTATATTCTCCGCTGGTGTTGTGAAAGCTTCATTAATTATAGTCAATGTGCATTGTACCATGTGATTGAAAAATATATTGCCTTTTACCTTCCTGCCAATTCAATTACTGCCTCTCCCCCTGGCAGTTTTACCCTTTGTTATTTTGGTTTTGTATCCACTGCACAGCAACTTGGTTTGGTAGGGACAGAATGACAGTTACACCCTAAAATTTTGGAGGTCTCTCTTTTCATGGGACCTCCTGTGTGTGTACACACAGGCCTAATAGTTAAGACGTAAATTAACAAAAAATGTTTTACCTTTCAATTTAGCTGGGATACAAAGTTGTGATGTTTTTACCTCATTGGTACACAAGTGATATAAGCATCACCATGTAGGTCCACTTCAACACACAGGGCACTTTTGACCAGTAATTAGATGAAGGGAAAAGGACTTCTGCTACAAAAGTGTTAAATATGCAATGACATTCAGCGATTGTCATTCGGTCTAGAATTTTATAAAATCTGAATAAATTCATGCATCTCGCTGACAAAATATTTTTTGTGAAATTAAAAGTGGGGAATGTCCCGCATAACAAGTGTAGCCACAGGGGAAAACAAGAGGGACTGGGGGATTAGTTTAATTAGAAATATGCTTTTATTTTGATGTATACCACTGCAGCAGAACACATTGCATTTTAACAAAACAGAATGGTTAAATTTTAGGCTGCAACTATTAATTATTTTGAGAATTGATTAATATGTAAATAATTATTGTGAGTAGTTAATAGTCAGATAAAACAAGCTTGATTCCAGGGTTTAAATGCAAGTGTTTTATTCATAAAAAATGATGCAATGTTCTCTTTAAAACAACTTGATAGTAGAAATAAAGCAAATAGAAAGTAAATGTGCAAAAAAAAGGGTTTCATGAAGTGTATAATAACAAAGCTGTTTTGGTGTTCAGTTTGAAAGGTGCTATTCTAAACTGCTTTAATAAATAATAATGAAAAATGTGCTGTAATGTAGCTAAAATAGCATTAGTTTGTTTTAAAGTGTTGGAATCTCTCCTCCTGCATGTCTGCCTGTATCTCTTTCTTTCTCCCTGTATCCTTCTCCTCCTGTACTTCTCTCTTTCTGCCTGAGTCTCCCTATCTGTCTGTCACTTTGCCTGTCTCTCTCCTCCTGTATGTCTCTCTTTCTGCCTGTATCTCTATCTTTCTGCCTGTATCTTTCTCCTGTATCTCTCTCTTTCTGCCTGAATCTCTCTCAATGTCTGTCCCTCTGCCTATATCTCTCTCCTCCTGTATGTCTCTCTTTCTGCCTGTATGTTTTTTTTTCTGCCTGTATCTTTCTCCTGTATGTCTCTCTTTCTGCCTGAATCTCTCTCAATGTCTGTCCCTCAGCCCGTAACTCTTCTTGTCGGTCTGTATCCTACTCCTCCCGTACCTTCATTCCCCTGTATCTCTCCCTGTCTGTCTGTATGCCTTTCTTTCTGCCTGTACCTTTCTCCTCCTGTATTTCTCCCTGTCCCCCTGTACCATTC
>JACXGI010002924.1:55620-68645 GCA_016801175.1 Esox masquinongy
TGTATTCCTCTCTGTCTCCCTGTACCTTTCTCCTCTTGTATTCCTCTCTGTCTCCCTGTACCTTTCTCCTCTGGTATTCCTCTCTGTCTCCCTGTACCTTTCTCCTCTGGTATTCCTCTCTGTCTCCCTGTACCTTTCTCCTCTGGTATTCCTCTCTGTCTCCCTGTACCTTTCTCCTCTGGTATTCCTCTCTGTCTCCCTGTACCTTTTTCTCTACCTCACTGCCTTTTAATTATTATTATTCGGCATCTGCTGGCAGTGAACGCCTCCATGACTCAGCCTTTTGGGGAGTTACGCCAGATAAACCATTTTGAACTGGGATTTAACAGAGAAATAAATAAATATATATGTCCACAGAAACGTAACCAAGCTCACAGGAAATTAATTATATTTCCCAGTCTTTTCTTCGCTCTCTTGGTTTTTCCCTCTTTCTCTCTCTGAGGATGTGAGTGGCATGTAAAACACTCCCCCGAAGCAGACTTCTGAAAATGGCGAAGGAAGAAATAATGCCCGTTCAGAGGTTTCCTGCCCCTCTTACATTAAAATGTTTTTCTTCCTTGGAGGAGTGAGAAAGAACGAGAGAGAGAGAGAGAGAGAGAGAGAGAGAGGGCGAGAGAGAGAGTAAGCATGGGCCAATCCAGTTTACTTTAGAAGGTTGAGGAAGCAGCATTGACCTGAGGGGAAATTCAGACTGAGAAGACTGGGAGGGATCACTCTCACCTCCCTCAACACCCACCCTGCCTCGCCTAGGGCCAGTCTTCATGTTGACAGTAATAATGGCTCTGACACCAACCGGGATTACACAACACACTACAGCCCAGCGCGCTACAATTACTCAGCATTCAGCACTTTGAACCCACATAATTGCTCACTCCAGATGAATACCTCAACTCCCAATTAGAGAAATGTTAAACAGCTTGTCTAAACAAAGTCGCGTGAGTACCTGAAACAATGAGCAGAGAACTGACTAATTCCCAGTTGTTTAGGGCGAGTGTATTTAAATTTTTACATTTCAGTCATTTAGCAGACACTCTCCAGAGCGACTTACAGTCAGTGCGTTCATTTCAAATATCCCGGTGGAACAGCCACACAACTCAGCTGAAGTATGTAAACCATACTCAGTGAAGTCTGTGATAGAAGGGGGATAAACAACTGAAAAATAACATTACAAGCATTAGTTTACAATGGCAATGTAGGGGGAGTTGGGTGTGATGGGGAGCGACCATTTCATAGAGATGGGACAGCCATGTGACCGCAGATGGCAGAACCAAGAGCTTGGGCAGGGACGAAGGGTTTGAATGTAGCCTGGCCGAAGGGAGGGGCAGTCACCCTTGGTGCACTTGGTTGCCCATGGTTTTGTAGTGGATGTCCGCTTCAGATGGAAGGCTGTAGTGCACAGGAGCGGGGTGACATGGGGATGGATGAACATCAGGCTGACTGCAGCACTCTGGATACATTGCAGGGGTTTGGCTGTACATGCAAGGAGTCCTACCACCAGTGACTTGCATCAGTCCAGACATGAGATAAGAGACACGTGCTTGGATTAGTACCTGCGTCATCTCCTGTGGGAGGTAAAGTCCTGCTCTATGGACGTTGTAGGGAAGGAACCGGCAGGAGCAAGTCACTCACCCTAATGTCTGCAATAATGACATCGTGTTGACTGGGGTCTCGCTAAAGGTCTTTGCATTTGGGAGTTGTCATCAGTTCATATCCAACATCTCTGCTTGGATATCAGACCCCCCCCCCCAGAGATGTCTGCCAGGCATGCAGAAAACTGTGGTTAACCAGGAATCAAATATTGAGTGACATCCATTCAACAGGCATAGGGAGGATCATGTGAGGGTGTGGATAAGGACAGTGACTTGGTGTTCAGGGAGAAGGGAGGTCCTACAGCCAAGCCCTGGGGGACACCCGCAGTGAGAGCCCATAGAGCAGACAGTTCATCTCCCCATCCATTTGTAGAAGTAGTCTGCCAGGTAAGATGCAATTCAAGACTGTGCAGAGCCTGAGACACCCACTTGGGAGAGGTTGTAGAGAGGGGTCTGACAGTTCATAGTGTTGAAGACAGCAGATAGATCTAGGGGGGTCACAAAGGAAGAGAGAGTCTCAGCAGGGGCAATGTGAAGAGCCCCTGTGACAGAGGAGAGAGTCTCAGCAGGGGCAATGTGAAGAGCCCCTGTGACAGAGGAGAGAGTCTCAGCAGGGGCAGTGTGAAGAGGCTCTGTGAAAAAGGAGAGCGGTCTTGGTTGAGTGCCCTACATTGCAGCCTGACTGGATAGAGTCCAAGTGTTACTTCTGATTTCCTGAGTGGATAGAGGGAGCAGGGTAGTATGTGACAAACGCTGCTTGAACCAGCTGTCAAGGACCTGGACAATAAAAAGGGTCATCAGTAAAGACGCAGTGAGCTGTACAGTGAGCAGAACACCATGCATGAGACATGATGTGCATAAACACTGCACCCCATGACCTGAAAACACCTCAGGAGCATTACAGCCCGCTGTTAAAAGACACTTGTTATGGGATTTGTGAGGACCATTAGGAACTAGTCTTACTCCACCTTTGAGCCCTCGTCTGTCTCACTGTCATCTGCTCCTCTTTGTCCTCAGACACATGCTGAAGGAGGTCTCACTGTCATCTGCTCCTCTTTCTCCTCAGACACATGCTGAAGGAGGTCTCACTGTCATCTGCTCCTCTTTCTCCTCAGACACATGCTGAAGGAGGTCTCACTGTCATCTGCTCCTCTTTCCCCTCAGACACATGCTGAAGGAGGTCTCACTGTCATCTGCTCCTCTTTCTCCTCAGACACATGCTGAAGGAGGTCTCCCTGGAAGCTGCAGCATCAGCGCCATCAGCAGCCAACCGTCCACATGTCTTCTCCCTTCAGAGGGCCTTGTCACTAGGCCAGAACTGAGGGTCAGGGGGAGCAGAGAGAGCCTGGAACCCCTCCAACAGCCCCATTAAACACAAACCCCTTCCAGAAGATGTGAAGGCCACAACCTTGTCAGGAGAGAGCCCCTGTGTGTCTGAGGTGCACAGAGACAAGGGGAGACACTTTATGGTTCTTTTGGAGCGAGAAGTCAGAGGAGTGGGAGGAAGAGGGAGTGGAGGAAAAATGCTGGGAGAGAAAAAGGAGAAGAGCATGAACCAGCGCCGGGGGAGATGGGGAGGTCAGAAATGTTGATGTGACTCATGGACTGACTGTGTCTGTGATCAGCGACGTCTCTGAGGTGTGTTACATTTGCACACAGCGTGAAACGGAGCCACTACACACTCCATTTAACTTCTGGCCAGGCTCAGCCGATCCTTTCCCAACCCCCACTACTATGAGTTCATCCATCATGATCACCCAGCACCCCTGCCCTGCCCCTCCCCCCAGCCAAGCCTTGAAACCAAACTGAGCACCAGATTAAAACACTGTTCCGCTATATCAAACAGCCAAGATACGTAAGAACACATTCTTTCACCTAAAACAAGATTCTCTCTTCTTTTGGACTGAAATAAAGGTTGCTGCTATTGCATATGCCTTTATATTGCTGCATTTTGCTGTGCCTGGTTTCCACATTGACAGCTCCGTGGTGATGTGATACAGGTGGTGATGTTATACAGGTGATGTGATACAGGTGGTGTGGTGATACAGGAGGTGATGTGATACATGTAGTGATATATTACAGGTAGTGATGTGATACAGAAGCTGGTGATGTGATACTGGTGGTAATGTGATACTGGTGGTAATGTGACACAGGTGGTTATGTGATACAGGTGGGGATGTGATACAGCAAGTGATGTGAAACAGGTGGTGATGTGATACTGGTGGTGATGTGTTACTGGTAGTGATGTGATACAGGTGGTGTTGTGATATAGGTGGGAATGTGATACAGAAGCTGGTGATGTGATACTGGTGGTAATGTAACCCTGGTGGTTATGTGATACCGGTGATGATGTGATACCGGTGGTGATGTGATACAGGAGGTGATATGAAACATGTGGTGATGTGATACTGGTAGTGATGTGTTACTGGTAGTGATGTGATACAGATGGTGATGTGAGACTGGTGGTGATGTGATACAGGCAGTAATGTGATACAGGTGGTGATGTGATACAGGTGGTGATACAGGTGGTGATGTGATACAGGTGGTGATACAGGTGGTGATGTGATACAGGTGGTGATACAGGTGGTGATACAGGTGGTGATACAGGTGGTGATGTTATAGAGGTGATGATGTGATACAGGTGGTGTTGTGATACAGGAAGTGATGTGATACATGTAGTGATATAATGCAGGTAGTGATGTGATACAGAAGCTGGTGATGTGATATTGGTGGTAATGTGACACAGGTGGTTATGTGATACAGGTGGTGATGTGATACAGGTGGGGATGTGATACAGGAGGTGTTGTGAGACTGGTGGTGATGTGATACAGGCGATGATGTGATACAGGCAGTGATGTGATACAGGCGGTCATACAGGTGGTGATGTAATACAGGTAGTGATACAGGTGGTATATGATACAGGTGGTGATACAGGTGGTGATGCGATACAGGTGGTATATGATACAGGCGGTGATGTGATACAGGTGGGGATGTGATTCAGAAGCTGGTGATGTGATACTGGTGGTAATGTAACACAGGTGGTGATGTGATACAGGAGGTGATCTGAAACAGGTGGTGATGTGATACTGGTGGTGATGTGATACTGGTGGTGATGTGTTACTGGTAGTGATATGATACAGATGGTGATGTGAGACTGATGGTGATGTGATACAGGCGGTGATGTGATACAGGCAGCAATGTGATACAGGTGGTGATGTGATACAGGTGGTGATACAGATGGTGATGTGATACAGGTGGTGATGTGATACAGGTGGTGATACAGGTGGTGATGTTATACAGGTGATGATGTGATACAGCTGGTGTTGTGATAGTGGAGGTGATGTGATACATGTGGTGATGTGATACAGGTGGTGATGTGATACATGTAGTGATATAATGCAGGTAGTGATGTGGTACAGAAGCTTGTGATGTGATACTGGTGGTAATGTGACACAGGTGGTTATGTGATACAGGTGGTGAGGTGATACAGGTGGTGAGGTGATACAGGTGGTGATGTAATACAGGTGGTGATATAGGTAGTGATACAGGCGGTGATGTGATACAGGTGATGATACAGGTGGTGTTGCGATACAGGTGGTATGTGATACAGGCGATGATGTGATACAGGTGGTGATACATGTGGTGATTGGCCAGTGGACCCAGTGAATCAGTGAGAGGGCCAGGTTGGCAATGAGACAGCTCCACTATCAGGAGGCCAAGTTAAACCAATGCCATGATTTCATGTTCCCTTAACAGTGAAAATCAGACTGCCAACATCAGACCAAATCCAAAATGACACAGGGATGGGGCACATGGGGACACTTAGCTCTTAACATCACAACATGATATCCCTCCATCTCACCCCGCTCTGGCTCTTAGATGACTCACAGACGCTGCTCCATTAATTTAGAACAAATGCATTTTTATAAAATAGTGCAATCCCCTGCTGTTAAAAAGTCTTACCCAACCAAGGTGGCTTTCATAAAACACATGTTCAGTAAAAGGCTGGAAAGTCTGATATGGGGATTACTGTGGACTAAGCTCATTTTCCTACACATGCTCAGACTAAGTCACACTGTTTTATTAACAATGAGGATTACCCTTCGGATTGGCTTCCTGGAAATCGACAGTACCTCCCTCACTCACCCCATCCACCCTTCTCCATCCATCTACCTATACTTCTACATCTCTATATTCCCCTCACCTGAGTGGAATACTTCTCCAAATGGTCATCCCCTGGTATACGCTCGCTGGTTCAAACCTTATGGATCTGTCAGAATGGCTATATAGTGCAGTGTTTCCCAACTATATAGCTAGGTGTATGTGCATGATCGAGTTAATAAATGTTTATTAACACGAGCATGCACATACACCTGGCTATATACACCCTTCATTTATTAACACGATCATGCACATACACCTGGCTATATACACCCTTCCTTCATTTATTAACACGATCATGCACATACACCTGGCTATATACACCCTTCATTTATTAACACAAACATGCACATACACCTGGCTATACACACCCTTCCTTCATTTATTAACACAAACATGCACATACACCTGGCTATATACACCCTTCCTTCATTTATTAACACAAACATGCACATACACCTGGCTATACACACCCTTCCTCCATTGTCTGCTGACCCACAGATGATCAGAAATGAAATGTCAGTCAAAATGTCAGCTTTTCACAAGATTTACTACACAAATCCTCGCTGCTGTGCAAGCAAAAGGACCAAATAGCAGACACACAGTGCTGCACAAATACAGTGCATGCTGTACATTAATGTAGTTAAAGGACAATTTCCCTTCATACTTTTTTCCGCCCCAATCGTATGGTGTCAAATTCATGATCATGGCTTTGTTTCATTATAGCAAATCAATGGATTGGGAGAGTAGAAGATTGAGACGTGTCCTCCGATGCACATCTCGCCGAGTTCTGCTTCTTGTCACTCTCCTTACCCAATCAGGAAGTATTCACCAGAACCAACATGTCTGGAGGAATGTGTATTCTCAGGCCAACAACACGAATGAGTCAAAGTTTGTAATGGCTGTTTAAATAAAACTGAATTATTGATTACATTTTATCTCTGCCCATAGACTTCTTTAATGGAGAAGAGGCATCTAACATCGAGCTGAAGAGAAGTGAAATTCTCCTTTAAAGGCGTATGAAACAGTGAGAGGCTGACCCGCATATATACGCATTACCAAAGACACGCACGCATGTACTGTACGCGCGCGCACACAGTGAATGACTCTGTCTCTGCTCAGCTGTCACGGGGATGAAGAGCTCAGACACTTCAGGAGCATTCTGGGAACAGAGAGCTTTGGATCATGGGAGAAAAATGCTTAAAGGGAGAAAAAAAGGTGTGGGGGGAGGTTGAAATGATGGAAGAGAAACACTTTAATAACCCGAGCGCCTGACCAAAACGCCTTCTGCTCTGACATGTTTATAAGTAATGTGTGTGCTCCCTAGAAGCAAGGCCATCGCTTTTAAATAACACCGGCCCTTTACACAGCCAACACAACTGTTTCTGCTGACTGGTAGACATTGTCCTCACAGCCAGCAGCACTATCTATCTGCTACTATTCCAGTCAGACCCATAACAAGCTTTTTATTTGGTTTGATAGCTATGATATCTGGAGAGGACGACAGACCTACACTATAGTGAAATATCTAATGGAAATGAAGAAGGCTACTTTGCGTTGGTATTAGAAGGTAATGTGTTCTTTACTACCCAGCAATGGAGAGGAAGGCATTGAGAGAATTGAGGGTAATAAATACAGAATAGTAATCTGTTTCACATCCACATTAAACATAAATAAGACCCGGACTACAGAGAGAGGAATAAAAGCTAGCGATAGGGATGGAGAGAGGGAAGAGAGAGAGACATAAAGGTAGGGAAGGGAGAGAGAAATGGATGGAGTGAGTGAAGGGAGAGAGAGGGATGGATTGAGTGTGTGAAGGGAGAGAGGGATGGATGGAGTGAGTGAAGGGAGAGAGATATGAATGGAGTGAGTGAAGGGAGAAAGAAATATGGATTAAGAGATGGAAGGAAGACAGAAACAGGGATGGAAGGTAGGGCGGGAAAGTGGAGATGGGATGAAGAGGCGTCTATAGAGAAACAGGTGGCCATAGAGAAGAAGACAACTGGAAAAAAGTGTGATTATCTCTAGATATACTTCACAGACAGACAGACAGGTATGCGTGGCATGAAAAGGAAGGTGTCATGTTTTAAATCTCGCGGTATACCTGCATGATGAAACAAATGTATCTGCAGTGTCCTTCCTGAAGGTTAGCAGCTACAGATGATGTGCCTGGGACAGGGCATGGGGATGTTTTCTAATTGGAGGATGGGCAGCTACTGTATGTGGCTGTGGGGGGAGCGGGGGACCCATAAAGACAGGGGAGAATGGCACGGCCACTGCCCCAGGACAGTGAGTATGATAGGGGGATAGTCCCAGTTGAGGCCCCTGAGTCTGATCAACCAGCTAGACTGGGTTCAGGATTCAGTCATGCACTGCTCTCTTCAATCAAAGCCACGCCTCATCTCCAAGGTCAAAACAGCCTTGAGTAAATGGAAGGCTGAAGACGGAGCAAGTAGAAAGACAGCAGCAACATGCAGGAAGACAGAGAAGTATCATTAGGGAGACAGAGTAGCAACATGGAGGAAGACAGAGCAGCAACATGGAGGAAGACAGAGCAGCAACATGGAGGAAGACAGAGCAGCAACATGGAGGAAGACAGAGTAGTAACATGGAGGAAGACAGAGCATCAACATGGAGGAAGAAATAGCAGCAACATGGAGAAAGACAGAGCAGCAACATGGAGAAAGACAGAGCAGCAACATGGAGGAAAACAGAGCAGCAACATGGAGGAAAACAGAGCAGCAATATTAGCTAGACAAAGCAGTAAAATTAGGAAGACAGAATAAAAATATTGAGGAAGACAGAGTAGAAACATGGAAGAACACAGAGCAGCAACACTAGAAAGACAGAGTAGAAATATGGAGGAAGACAGAGTAGCAACATGGAGGAAGACAGAGCAGCAACATTAGCTGGACAGAGCAGCAACATTAGGAAGTAAGAATAACAGTATGGAGGAAGACAGAATAGAAACAGGGAGGAAGACAGAGCAGCAACATTAGGAACAAAGAACAGCAACAACATTAGGAAGGAATCAAAGTAACATTAGCAAGGCAGAGCAGCAACATGAGGAAGAAAGGGCAGTTTTATAACTTGTCTGTCAGTCTGCATTTCTGTCTGTCTTTCTGCTTGTGTTTCTGTCTGTCTGTCCATCTGGGAGAATCAGACTAGAGCCAGGTTCTGGTTGGGAGAATCAGACTAGAGCCAGGGTCCGTCTGGGAGAATCAGACTAGAGCCAGGGTCTGGTTGGGAGAATAAGACTAGAGCCAGGGTCTGGTTGAGAGAATCAGACTAGAGCCAGGGTCTGGTTGAGAGAATCAGACTAGAGCCAGGGTCTGGTTGGAAGAATCAGACTAGAGCCAGGGTCTGGTTGGGAGAATCAGACTAGAGCCAGGGTCTGGTTGGGAGAATCAGACTAGAGCCAGGGTCTGGTTGGGAGAATCAGACTAGAGCCAGGGTCTGGTTGGGAGAAAAGTGAAACACATACAACGCTGAATCAGTCAGCTTCTGTTAGGGTGGAGAGGAGATGTGAAACAGACAGGGAATAATCTTTGCTGTTGTATTACTAAATCAAACACAGTTTCCCCATGCATGGGAGTTCAACACATATCTCAACAGACAGATGGCTCAGATACAAACATCATCATTCAGGCAGTGGGCTGGGCATGTCATTTTGTTATCTTCAGTACAAACAACAGTTTTGAGATTTGCAGTTTTGTAGAATCTGCTCAGTTGTCTTCTTAGTTGTTACTACATTGGCTTGTAAAAGTCACTCTGGTACGTATACAGAGCTACTGTCACATCTTATCTCAACGAGGGATGGGGTGAAAGGTCAAAGGTGACCTCTCACTTTATTGGCTATTCTCCCAAGAAACTTAACTGGGCCCTGTTTAACGTAGATAAACATGTCATGAATTCTTCTCATTGCAAATTTATATGCATGACACATGAAAAAATACGGTGAATATTATGGATTAAACAGAAAACAACAGAACATTTTTTGGTGTTTTCTACACTCCCGCTCTCTGCTACCTATGTATGTGTATGTATGTACTTGGGGTGGACAAAGTAATGGAAACACCTAACAATATATTAATATCAAGGACCTCATTAGGATAGTTGCTCAATGTTCTATTGTGAACAACAACTGTGTGAATGTTATGACAGCTTTGACTTGTGGCCACTATTCCTATTGGCCGATGCAATTAGTCCATGTTTGGATGCAATATGCTTATATGCTGTCATGATTTCTGAGATTGTTTGCTTTGGCACACTGAATCATCTTGCGGATTTTGTGACCGATGCATCTGCAATTCAGACTATTGTGGCCTCTTTGGAACTCTGTTAGTTGCCTCACGTTGCTTTGAAAACTCAAATACAAATACAAACTGCATTTGTATTCATGATTTCGTTACTTCAAAGTAAAAGCACTCTTCCATGTGTTTTTTTCCGTTATTTTGTCCACCCCCTCTGTCTATGTATTTATATATGTGTGTGTGTGCATGTGAGAATGTAGGTGTGTAAATATATTTCTGTAAATGATGTCACAGTGAGTGGTTCATTTATCTAATAAGCTAACACTCCACCTATTGTACTCTAGGTGGACACTTGCATGTACAGATCCATGTAAAATCATTCACATTAGAAATGTATTTTAGTGTATGGATCATTCATGGTGTTTTAATGAAAAAGAAAACCCTCTTCTGCAGATATTGGCTTGACTTTAAGGACCGGTTGAGGAAAATGGAATGTGTCAGACCAGCAGCACGTAAAGATCTCAGAAACATTGCGACCCATTGTGCAGGCATACATAAACCTGGACACCACCTGGTTTTCCTCTCTGCCCCACATAAGACAAGTCAAGTGAATACCATGCAATAAGAGCACATTAGAGAGAGGGTCTACTGCAGAACTGGCAGCCCCTGGTACTGTCCTCAGAGCCGTGGCGCCAGCCCTTTAAATAACTAAGGGGAGGCAGCAACACCAGAGAGGAAGGAGGAAGAAAGGTCTTTAATGTTTCAGCCCATTGTCTAGCACATGACCACGGCCACACTTCACACAGCTCTTCATCTGGGAATACTGCATCGGCAGTCCACAACCGGTGCACGGTGCCGCTTGTGGGAACGTCAGAACGCTGCAGACTCTGGGGACAAATGGGAAACAGCAAAGTGTAATTGGATTGGGAGGGAGAGAGCGGTTCCTACATCTATCTGCCAATTATCAGCCTCTTTTCAGAGACACAAATGCTTTTCCTTTTTTGGGGGGACAGACAGATTAAAAAGACTAGATTAGAAAAGCCGTATTCTCTGGGCCAATTCTTGTGCGACTTCCCAAAGTGTATGGTTCAAGTAACTGAATAAACATAGTTTTTTATCGCTAAAAAGGAAGAGCAATTTTGTGTTTAAAGGAGTTTTTGAAAGGAACATGGGATAAGGAGATGAAGTGAAGGAAGTAAATAACAGGAGAGCTGGAGAAACAGCAGACTAAATGTCTCAGACTCAGTGGATCATATGAAGGCTGGAGGAACCCATCACCTGATGGCTTTTGTAATTTATGGCCAGAGCACCATTATATTATCTATGTCAGCAGAGAACTCAGGGGATCGGCGTTGTCAGCCTTTTTCCCACAAGTTGAACTAGAACAGATTCTTTCCACAGGTGGGATATTTGAGTAAACTCTTACCAATAAATCCCAAGATTAGAGGTTCCAATCCCATCCATCTGTCCGTCTCCTGTCCATATAACCAACGTCTATATCCCAGAGACACTTTTACAACGCAACAGACCATGCTGAAACAGAATTAGTGGCTCTGGCTGCAGCCACACTCCCCTGCCTCCTGTTCTGTGCTCCCCGGTTAGGTGCCTAGTGCGCTACAATATCAGGTGTCCTCATGCTATTTTCTGTCCTAATAACTCTGGAGTTACTGCACAGCGTCATTAAGAGACACTTGCATTACCGCATTTTATTTCATCCTGTATCCAATCTCATCTGTGTGATACATCTTTCACCCGCTGTCTCCCTTTGTCAGTCGCTCTCTCTTGCCTTTCCTGTTTCTCTCTCTCTCTCTCTCTCTCTCTCTCCCTCCCTCCCTCTCCTGCCATTGCATTTCCTTCCTCCTGTTCTATCTCAGTGACAGTCATCTATAACCTGAACGACCTGTCAACAAACTCTCATTAGCATGCACCCATTGTCTCCATTCAGAAGGGTGAGTTATGGAAGTCAAAATGGAGGTGGGGATGGGAGAGTAAGGGGAAAATGGCATGAGTTAGGTCGGTGGGTGGGTGGGTGGGTGGGTGGAGGTGTATTGTAATGCAGAATCTAGGGAGAGATACCTGTCATTCAACTTTCATTCTGCTGAGGAATTATTTGAGAGGTCCAGCTGCTGTAGCCAGCAGCATATACAATGTACTGATCCATACCAATAACAGGGAGCCTAACTCGACACCATCAGGTGATTCAGTGGTTCCACATGTATTTCCTGTCTCTCCCGGTCCTACATTTCTCCTGAGTGAACGCAAGACGACAGGAGGATAGCAGAGCTCTCTCTGTCCCCAAGCGCGGCCCCAAGCTACCCTGCCTCAGTCTCATCTCTCTGGGCCCGGCAATGCTCTGTGGCCTGGTGGTGGAGGGGCGGGCAGACGGTGTTCCTATCCTTCAGAGGTAGTTGTGCCCGGGGCTTTGTGCTGCGAGGAACCCACTGAACCAGTCGTTACCCTTCAGGGCTGTTCTTATCTCAGACTCAGACAGAACACGGTATACTACATGGACTGACAATCTCCACATGGTGGACTCGTACAAGACCACAAAGGGAAATACAGAGACACGCATACAGAGACACGAAACCATTGGCTTTATGTAAAATACGAAAACATGTACAGACAAATGTGGTAAGTACAAAAAAAGGAACAGAAGTCGTAGAAGAAGTGTAACTTGCACCCAATCGAGTGCTCAAGCTGTAGCCATGGTGTTCCCCACGCATTACACAGTAAATATACCCTTTTGAAAGAGATGAGAGGAGTTTCAGGAGGTGCCCACATTTCTGACCCATGTGGGGGTGGTAGCAGCCGCCTGTACCTGCCTGCCTCCACACACACATACATACCTACAGGGGATTATTACTGGAGGTTATTTCTGGATGTGTGGTTCTATGGCTACAAACACATAGCTACAAATACATGTCCCGTGTAGGAGTGCAATCAGCTGTCAATCCCCAGGAGTTATGACAGAGGGTTATTACAGTGGGTTAATACAGAGGGCTATGACAGAGGGTTATTACAG
>JACXGI010002925.1:0-14274 GCA_016801175.1 Esox masquinongy
TCAATCTGAGGTTCGACTATCTGCCGAACCCTCCTTTCCAGTACCTTTGAGTAGGCTTTCCCAGGGAGGCTGAGAAGTGTGATACCCCTGTAATTGGCACACACCCTCTGGTCCCCCTTTTTGAACAGGGGAACCACCACCCCGGTCCGCCACTCCTTTGGCACTGTCCCCGACTCCCACGCAATGTTGAAGAGGCGTGGAATAAATTGTCATCTGGATAAACCTAATTAATGGAACAATACAAGCAAAATCACTGATCTGTTTTACCATAGGGATCAGCAGATCAAATAAATTAAATTGGGGAATATTTAAGTGAATCACTAGGAAACCACTTCATAAAATCAATTATAAATTAAATAAAGCTGAATTTATGTTTTAGATTTTAATAATTTACATTGTGGGGGGGAGGGGGGTTGCTTTGGGAGTTGCATTCATGTAAAATTAGATTGCTGATTAAGTGACTAAATAATTAAACCTTTAAGAGGAGGCAATGCAGAGTTCAATATGTGCCCCATCAGATCCTCTTGGTCTTATAGGAACAGGTTCTCCATGCTCTGGTCTGTGTTAATGAGCGTCCGCTTGGTGTCAGTGCAGTGACATCTTTTCTGACCTTATGGTGCGCTGCTACACATCCAGATGCTAGCAGGCTTTTAACGCGCTGTCTTCCGCGCCACTCATCACCTTGACTACCTATAAACCTGTCGCCTAAGAGACTAACTGTCTATGGCTTGAGATATGTGGCCAAGGTGTGTGTTTGTAAGCAAAGTAGTCTGTCTGTGTGTGTGTGTGTGTGTGGGCAGGATGCATTCCTCAGGACTGGGTGAACAGAAACCATAGATAACTTGTGGGATTTCTATCAATGTGCCTCAGGCAGGTAAATGATACTACTGTAGTCTGTCTGTTATCAACACCATCGTACTCCACTGTCTACAGCAAATCACCTTCTACTGGCAGCACTGTTCAGTGATCTAAAGATAGTGCACAAACACACACACACACACACACACACCCTAAATAGCTGTGTGCCATAGACAGTTGTTGTAACCTTCCCATCTTTACAGAAAGGTTGTCACTACGCACCTACAATGTAATTATTGGGACAGTAAGCAGTTGGCTTATTATTCTAAAAGTTTGAATATGGAAACCTCCTGTGAGGTGTATATACTCAGCTCTTATTTCAAAGCACTTGTGTACATGTCGGTTTTACTATTTCCAAATGACAACACTTTTTTATAAATCGCCCCGTTTCAGGGTACCGAAACGTAACAGCCAACTTAAGCTCATAATCAGTACTTTGTTGCATATCCTTTGCATGCAATAACTGCCTGAAATCTGCGACCCTTTGGCCCCAGCTGATGCTGATCTTTAAAAAAAAACTGAGGACTGCATAGTTGAGTTTCACCTCTAGCAAATGAAAGGCGTGTACAAGTTCAGTGGCAGCCATACATGCCTAAGCAATCCCACCTCCTTCATTATGTTTCACAGATCACCTGTTATGCTGTGGGGGGTTTCTTTTTTCCGCTGCACTTGCCGTCAGTGGTACATGTACATCTTCTCTTCTGTCTGCAATACATCTTTCACTTTTAGGTATTAGTTGGAAAAGTGTAAACCTAGCTGTTCTGTTCTTGAGACTAACTAGGGGCTTGAACCTTGGAATCTAGCCTTATTCATTGGACATTCATTGCCCAGGTCTTCCTTGGGCTACCAGGCCATTCACGCTTGTTGATCTCACTAGTGCTTTCCTTCTGATAAATTATGCCCCGAACCAAAATTATTGACACCTCTGTGTTTGACAAACACCAATAGCAGACTCCAAAGGCAAATGCAAAGCATTAAATCAAGACTACTCTCTTATTTCCGCACAAATGATGTGATGGAACATAACTAACTTACAAACCTGAATGTATATGCACATGTTGCCATCATTTGGCTTTATTTCAGAAGTGGGTAATCTATTTGTCAACAAATTGCATCTTCACCGATTTCCTTCCAAAAACAACCACTTAGTTTGACTCACGTGTTTATTAAAGTTGATATTTTGATGTGGATTAAATGCACTGAATCTGCAATTACATGAAAAGAGAGATGAGAAATCTCTTGTGTGTTAATATTCTAGACAACATCAATCATAAAAACATTCTGGTACCTAAGAAGGAGACTGGTGAATAGAGAGTAATTTCACGCTAATTTATTTAATTACATATACACTGATTAGCTAAAACACTATGACCACTGAGAGGTGAAGCGAATAAAGTTGATCACCTCTGGGTAGTCTGGGTAGATAAGGTGGTAAGCAACATAGTCAACATAGTCAACATGTTGGATGCAGAAGAAACAGTCAGGAATAAAGACCTGAGCGACTTTGACAAAGGCCAAATTATGGCTAGACAAATGGGTCAGAGCATCTCTGAAATGGCCAGGCTTGTGGGGTGCTCCCGGTCAGCAGTGGTGAGTACCTACCGACAGGGGTCCGAGGAGGGACAAACCACAAATTGGCAACAAGGTTGGAAGCCCAAGACTCATCGATGCGTGTGAGCATCTAACGCTATCCCGTCTGGTCCAAAAAGACAGAAGGTCTACTGTGGCACAAGTCACAGAAAATTTTAATGATGGTTACGGGAGGAATGTGTCATGACACAGTGCATCGCACCCTGCTGCGTATGGGGCTGCGTAGACGCAGACCGCTCAGAGTGCCCATGATGACCCATGTCAACTTTCGAAAGCATCAACAAAGGGCACGCAAGCATCAGAACTGGACCTTAGAGCAGTAGAAGAAGGTTGTCTGGTCCGATGAGTCACGTTTTTTTGGCCTTTCCTGGCCTTCAAATTCCCCAGATCCCAATCCAACTGAGCATCTGTGTGATGTGCTGGACCAACAAGTCCAATCCATGGCGGCTCCACCTCGCAACTTACGGGACTTGAAGGATCTGCTGCTAATGTCTTGGTGCCAGATATTACAGGACACCTTCAGAGGTCTAGTAGAGTCCATGCCACAGTGGGTCGTTGCTGTTTTGGCGGTATGTGAAGGACCAACAGCATATTAGACAAGTGGTCATTACGTTTTGGCTCATCAGTGTATATATCACTTGTAGTTTTCAAAAATGATTATTCAGTCAAAACAATAACAAAACATAAAATGGCCTTGTATGATTTAAAAATGTATATAACATGAAACATAAATATACAGCTTCCCTTATTAGCCAACCTTCTGTGTATTATAATGCAGTACATTTTTATGGATTTTTAAATATGCGTCTTTTATCAGAACTGTGTTCCATCAATTTTGATAACTGCTGCCACACGCATATACAAACACACATAGTCGCACACAAGCACACACACACACACACACACACACACTTACACAGACGTAAACACACACACACACGCATGCACACACATAAACACACATACACACACAAACACTTCCAAACAAGAAACAACAGAAATACTTTTTGTCTAAGGTCATTGCCACCTGAACATTTTCAAGCGCTCTCCAGAGTAGAGAGAAACCTTCCACACTCTGCCCTGGCAATGAGTCTGCTTTAGCAATGACTGCTCAATATTTGGACTGCTTTCGCCTGAATTTATCACCACTATTCCACTCCTAGCCTCCGCACTCTTTCTGTAACTCACTCACTCTCCATCTCACTCCCTCTCTCTCTTTTTCTCTGTCACCCCCTCCCCTCCCACTTGTTCTCCACCTCCCTTCTACTTTTTTGCCCTCCCTCTCTCTCTTCTGCAGGCACTCAGACATTCTTGACATTTGGAAAGGTTGAAAGACAGAGCACCTTTGTCTCCTATTAAGGACCGGCTCTCCACCACCTGAATGTGAAGTCCTGTGGGGAGATAGAGGGGAGAGAGTAGGGAAGTAGAGGGTTGAAATGGGGTGGGGGGGGGTGAGAGAGGTCATATGTTTTTGTCGCACAGGTGAAAGGGAGGTGGAGGCAGTGGGATGTTTAGGAAATGGCAGGTGGGGGCTGGTAGACTGATCTCTACATTTCCATAGGGCCCACCTTGTCTCACTTCAGCCATGAATTGTAAAAAAAACAGGGCGGTCAAAGTTAACACGTTAACGCATGCAATTTATTTAAACAATTTAATGCCGTTACATTTTTTGTCGCCGTTAAGGCATTTTTGATTTTGGAGCCTCAGAGCTATCCATAGTAAGAGGCCGCCTTTAGCGGTAGCTCAGAATCACACATACTTATTGTTTACCAGTAACTTTATGGTCACTTGACTTGACATGAGCGCTTCACATGCATTTTTTTTTTCTATTCACTGCAAAGTAGGTGAATTTATGTCATGAACTGCGTTTACTCTGCGCTAGTAAACAACAGCCTAAAAACGTGTTAGTAGGCTACATATCCATTAATACAATGGATGTGAGGAAATTGGAATATCTCTCCTCGCGTCATTCTTACTCCAAAATCCCATTAAATGAGAATGCTAGCAATGTCTCCCTTAAGTCTGTTGGGTGAATCCACCTGCTACACTTTGCAACACTCTGCTTGTAGCATGGTAAATTGTCATTATTTAATGTTTTTGCTAATCTAAGCTAAGCATTAATGTTTTCACCAAAGCATATCCTGATAGTGGAATTACCAAACAAAATCTATGCTCTGCATGAATTACAGATGTCCACTGATTAATGTTTTGTAGATACCATCTCGAGCCACCATGACTTGCTTATGCCATTACCTGTTCAATTAGCCTACCTTATGCATTTGATTAAATTTGGGAATCATTAAATAGAGACACAAGTATTTGGTTGTGGCTAACCACCTTTCAGGAAATCTAATGTTTACATTCCCCCACATGAACCCCATTCTAACCACATTTCAGCCTAAACATCATAGGACAAAACCTTGACCAGCTTAGGTGATTCAGTGGGTTAAATGCCTGCACACCCTGCAGCTCTCCAGATAAGAGAGGCTGATACGTGTTTTATAAAGTAGCCTGACGTAGCAGTTATTTTCCTTGGTGCAGAAACAGATAGTAGAGCTACGGGATCACAGACCAGCAACCTTCTATTTAGATTGGCATGGGCTACGTTTAGATGTGGACAGTTATTCTGGTAAGTTATAGACTGACATTGTATGTATATTAAACTAAACTAAAGGACTGTGACAACTTGCATTTATTTAATTCCAAATCAAGCACTGTCCATAGTTTGCAGTATGTCTTTAACATATTGCACTGTTTTTTAAACAGAAAAGTGTGTATTAAGGGTGAAATTTGAACACATTTTAAAATTACGATAAGCCGCGATTAACTACAGAAGATTATGCGATTAATCGCGATTCATTATTTTAATCGTTTGACAGCCCTAAAAAAAAGTTTTCAGAGCACCTGCCTCTGGAACGATGGAGGGAAAAAGGGAAGAGAAAGTGGACAATAAAAAGGACCACATGAACACTATCAGACAGTTTCATTTCATGCAGGGTAAGTTTTGTAGTTTCCAACAATTTTTTTTTTTACTATAGTTAAGACAAGCCAGATTTAGTGAATCTTCCTGTCCGACTACAGCACTGTTGCTTCTTCACAATGCTTTTATTTTTTACCATAGTAATGGTATCCTCGTAAAAAGATGAACGGATAAAAAATGTTGCTTTCTCTCGATTGCTCTTACGTAACCAGAGGTAAAAATATCTAAACTGAACCTACCTTTAAAAAACAGATTATGTGGTTATGACATCATACTTTGTTGAAAAGGACTTCATTGTTCATCATTAGGGAAGAAAACGTGCAGGGGTTATTCTGAAGAGCAGGGGCCTTCATTTCTGCATATTTCTTTTTTTCGCTGAAAGAACACGTGATAGACATAGACACATGATAACTATGGCATCTGCTGTTTTTTTTTATAACACCCATGGTTGTTTAAAAAGACTGGTCACATTTAATTATCATTTCCCTCTGAAGATTTCCCCTCAACTTTCACTGAAGTAATGAGAGAACATTCTCAACACGGCCTGTCAGTCACATGTAGCTGCTACTGGGTCTTATTCCACAGACTTCTAGGATCTTTCTCCTAGCGACTCTGGAGCCAATATTAGCCGCGCGGCGCGTTGTTTTACCCATGAGCCGGTTGCCTAGGTAACGTTGCATAAGAGGAGCGGGCAGGAAAGGATGCCCCTTGCTGATTGGGAGACGGGAGACTAGGTGGCAGATCTACCCAGCAGCCTCCTTGCTCTCTCACTCTGTCTCTCTCTCTTTCTCTCTCCCTATCACGGTAGTTTCCCCCGACTCACACTTTGTATGGCTAACACACAATGATCATAGGTGTTAAACTAGGATGGATCTGGGTGTAGCAGGTCACCAATCCCATGTCTCCGTACATGTTGGGGTTGACCATAGTTTGTATGTATTTATCAAAGTCATATAAATATATATAAACATATAAATGTGACTCGGATTGTGATGTATAGATCACTGGTTCTCAAACAAGCCAGGCTCCATGATCTGATCATTCAACAAGTTAAAGGGGATCTGTGTAGTATGTTCACAGGAATGAAACTGCAATTAGAATCACATTACAACTGACTGCTTCTTATCCACATAGTGATTTTGGTATTCACAGTACTCCATTAATCACATTTTCAGTGTGATACTTGTTGCATTCCCACAAAATGTTTTTTGAATGATCCTTCCCAGGGCCTAAGACTTGGTCATTTAGCACTGCTGAAATCATTGTCAAACTCTGTTCTATTTTAATCTCTGTCATATTGGGTTGTGATAATCGAATAGGTCCCAGCACACAAAATGATTGACAACCACTGGTACAGGCGTATGCTGAAATCCTTGACACTGCCTCTTCTTGTGCCTTTGTCAGAGAGCTATTCAATCCAAATTTCCGACTAAGAAAAGATCCCTCCCATTACATCCTGCTTGCTTCTGTTTATTAAAACGCTTTGCAACTACCAGTTCAACCTTTTTCATCAGAATGAATACATCCCAGACGCACACCTGTTTGATACTACTAGCAGGGCATGCCGTTAAGGCGGTACTTCTCACCTCTCAGTCTGGAATAATGTGATGTGCTATCACTGTACACTAACTGCAAGCACGGCGCCAGGCTTTTTTCTTCCCGGTGCTAAGGGGGAGCTTGACCAATATGTCGGGGGTGCTAACCGAATGGCTGTTTATTAACTTTTACATTTTTCTTTATTTACAAATAAAAAAATACTAAAACACTTGAAGGGGATTAACTGGGACTATGCAGATTTGTGACGTAGCTATAGCGCCCCCTAGCCCCAGTGTACAGTCGTACCTGACTAACTGTCCCCCTGAAGCAGGGCTGGACGATATGGATGAAAAATAATATGGTATTTTTGGAATTTTGGACACTAATGTTATCTCTTCACAATTGTCTTTTCCAACAACGTTGCGCTTCGCATCGATGCTGAAATCCATGCTGTAGCCTACCACGGTACATTCACTATGGGCAAATCCATACTATGACACATATTTCTTCATATTTCGGGATAGTTTTAATACAATCTATACCGCCCACCAACAGACCCCAACACTATCCATCATACAGATCTGGTACATACCATCACAGAAGGATCATATAAGATGTGAAAGTTTAGAAGGAATGCATGCACAGTTAAACCTCTAATCATTCAACTTAAAAGCCAGTGTGGCTCGGAATGTGTTTCTCCATATATGGCGTCAGATGTATGCAAATGTTGCACATGCACAGTATGGCTTTGCGCATGGTTGAAAAACTACTGACAACTTTGACTCCAGCAGCCCACCTATATTGCAGCTTGAAACACAATGGAGTGCTTTCCCGCAACCAAAACGTAAGCCGCTAAATCACCTGACCCGTGCCACCCAAATACACAATGGAAAATATTAACTTTTAACTATTTTGGATAATACACATTCCACATCCATGCAACGACTTCATACGATGACTCCATTGGGAGAAGTGTTCCGTGATCTGCTGCGCTGTACCCATCACTTCTTCTGCTGTCAAGATATTCATCACTGCAGTTTTTTTTTTACCCGAGGGTTGTCCATGGTCATCTTTCCAGGGGGTTTAAGGTATGCTGGCCAAAGATCCAGGCTTTGTTCTATATGAAAGATTCCACCTTAAGTCCTCTAGAAACATTAATCAGCTGGATTCCAGGAAGTATCAACATACCTCCATTGAGACAATTCAGAAACTTTCAAACCTAGCAGTCTTGTTTTGGGTGCACTTTAACACAGCTATTCTAATTGTCCGAAATGCAGAACGTGCAGCTCTCTCTTTAGCATCTGGTCCAATTTTCATGCTTCAGTGGCTGAAGTGAGCTCCCTACGAGGTATAGTGATGGTTTTGCGTGGAGCAACTCTGGCCTTTCCCATTTAAAAGGCCCAGTGTACTTAGGTTTGGTATGTTCCTATCCCATTCCATATCGCTCCTCACCGGCAGCTGAGAAATGATGCAACTCAGCGACTGTAGAGTCTACAAAGCCTCTAGGTTTGATGCCCCCTTCAACTTCAAAATCTTTCAACTTTTGGAGCATCCTCGTTCCAACCACTGCCCAGCAAGCGATGCCAGTACAGTGTCATCACAGCCTATTTTCATTCTTCAAAGCTCTCTGGATTTTCTTCACAGGCAGAACTACATGATGCTGAAATTATACTTCTGCTGGAAAGAGGTGTTGTTTGACAACACTGAACTTGAAGGTATAAGATTGGGCCTACCGCTGTAAACCAAAAGATCATTCAATTGAGAGAGCATCATGATCCATCTCTAAATATTCTGGCTTTGACATTGCTTTTTTTAAATTAATGGATAATAGACAACATGACTGTTGCTTACTAATTTTGCAAGCCGGAATCCTCCCTTCTCACGGATGTTTCTCAAATCATAAAACAATGGGACAGCATCCTTTTCTTAGTTGAATCATTTCAGGCAGTCATCACTGTAGAAATTGTGAAGCACTGTGTCAAGCCCTTTGGAGTCAAACTGATCTTTGTTGTCTTTAGCTTCACTTTATGGGGGCGAAGCCGGCACAACTCTGGGACAAAGTAGGACCAAATAAGTGCACAGCCATCCTGTACTGCGCCATTGCTTGATTGTTGTTGCCATCTGGCCACCAAAGAAATCGGAGAAGATCAGATTCATCAGCTGGGACTATTACCTGATGAAACACAGGCTCTTTATCAGCCATATTGTCAATTTGCTCCTGTCTGAATCTTGTGATCACACCCATAAAAGTGCTAGTAATATTTTGGAGTGAGAACCCAAAATCACCACCCTTATCTTTGTCGTCTTAGTATGCTACAACCCGTGGAGTGGAATATGTCATGTCTTACCATCACTGCGGTTCAGTTCGTTGCTGGGAATCCTCTCTGGGTACCTTTTTCCAATCATGTCAACCATGATGCAGCATTTTTGCTATGAAATTCAAGATTCTTGATGAACTTGTCCTACCAGTGATTGTTTGGAAATATTGTGTTGTTGTTCTTTAATATCAGTCCAATGCCCATCTACCAGTTTGCCTGATTGTAAAATACACTCCATGACAACAAGATCCTACCTTGACATTTCAAGTTTTTCTTCTTGATGACGTTTTGGGAGGTGGTACATGTGCTTCTGATGTATGAACTCTCAATCTTCACCACAGAGATTCCATTAACAACCTAGCTTAAAGTCGTTTCTACAGCATATGGTGTGTCCTCTTGGCTATTCATGATACTCCATGGCTCGTGGGCTGAGGCGTATTGGTTCCAATCAACAGCGTACATAAGCGTACATTTTGGTGAGATGCACTTGTTCCAAATATGGCCATTGATTCTCATCGTTCTGAGAGGTAGAATTCCACTTCTTTACTAATCCATACAGCAAAGCATCCCTCCATGAGACCCCATCCCTCAGCCTGTTTGACTGTGCTGCCTGGCAACTGCAGCCTAAGACCAAATACACACATACAAAAACACAAGTTCCTCAGCTAACAGTGGCCTTGGACAAAGCATGAGAGGACAGGGACTTTGGATTCCATAGAGAGACATTCCCAGTCTTCCCAACAACCTGATAACTTTGTGTGGAAACCACGGTCTGTCTGAGTGGAGGCCACTCAGGCAGACTGATTGGAGGCCACGGTCTGTCTGAGGAGACCACAGACTGTCTGAGTGGAGGCCACAGTTTCTCTGATTAGAGGCCACGGTCTGTCTGATTGGAGGCAACGGTCTATCTGAGTGGAGGCCATGGACTTTCTGAGTGGATGCCACAGTCTGTCTGATTGGAGGCAACGGTCTATCTGAGTGGAGGCCACGTTCTTTCTGAGTGGAGGACACGGTCTGTCTGATTGGAGGCAACGGTCTATCTGAGTGGAGGCCACGGCCTTTCTGAGTGGAGGCCACAGTCTTTCTGAGTGGAGGCCAAGGTCTGTCTGAGTGGATGCCATGGTTTTTCTGAGTGGAGGCCAAGGTCTGTCTGAGTGGAGGCGATGGTCTGTAAGATTGGAGGCCACGGTCTGTCTGATTGGGGGCCACGTTCTGTCTGATTGGAGGCCACGGTCTGTCTGAGTGGAGGCCATGGTCTTTCTGAGTGGAGGCCACGGTCTGTATGATTGGAGGCCACGGTCTGTCTGATTGGAGGCCACGGTCTCTCTGAGTGGAGAGGCGGGCTGAGAGCAGCATTGGCTGTGAAGTCTCATTTCTCCTCTCCTGACTCAAGATAGTTTATATAAGCCCAATAAACACAAATACATTTATGTGTGTGTCTGTGTGTGTGTGTGTGTGTGTGTCTGACATCAATTAAACATATACTTGCGAGTGCTTAGTGTATTTAGTGTTTAGTCGCCACACCATCTGGGATGTGAATGGCAATATTGGGTTGATTAGTAAAATCTGTGAGAGATAACCCCACATGTACCAACAATTACACACACACACACACATTCTGCACTTTCTGCCTCAGGCATCAGCCATGGTCTGTGTATCTGTGTGTTTACATGTGTGCACCAGTTTTTGATGAGATTAGAATTTGCATGTGTGCGTTCTAGCTATTTACTGTACGTGTGTGTTGTCTGGTTTAGGTGCTGTCCTGGGTGGTCTGATGGACCTGGAGTCACTGTTTCGTGGTGTAGAGCAGAGCATCAACCAGACCCGAGCCCAGAGACAGCGGAGACACAGTCCAGACAGGGCCTACAATATTGAGGTCCTCCTGGGAGTGGACGATTCAGTGGTCCAGTTCCACACCAAGGAGCACGTCCAAAAGTACCTACTCACACTCATGAACATTGTAAGTACAACACACACACAAACACCTAAAAACATTCTGACGCAAACATGTAGGCAACACTCCGACATTTATTCATTCTTAAATCAATCAGTTACAATCAAATGTATTTTATAAAGCCCTTTTTACATTATGCAGTGTGTTGTCTGTTTTGCAGTGAAAAGTGACACTGACATTGTGATACTGAACATTACCAAGACGCAGAATATATAGAGAAAATGAAAGTGGTCTAAAATAGGGAACCTTGAGGAACACTGAAACATACCTTTGATTTGTTGGAGGAAAGGATATCCACAAATGTGAACTTTTTTTGGGATCTTTTTCCATTTGATAGTTGCTAAAAATTTTGATTTGTTAGTGTTGTTTCCCTTTAATTGAAGTAGACAAACAAATAGCTATGTTGTTTGATTAGTGGTGTTTCTTTAGCAGGTGGCCTTAGGAGCGGTTAGAGCATCATACCATTAACTGAATGGTTTCTAGATCGAATCACTGAGTAGGATCTCCTGTGCACACACTAAGATTTTCTACAGGATTGAGTCCTGGCCGCCAACTGGGCAATTCCAGAACATTGATCTTCCCTTTTGCGAGCCATTCCTTGGTTGATGTGGCTGCTTTCTTTGGATCATTGTCATGTTGAAACGTGAAATTATTCTTTAATTTCAGCTTTCTGGTAGAGGGCAGGAGGGTTCACACCCAAATTTCATGAGTATTTTTTTATTTTTTTTTACCAGAAATGGCTCCCAGCTTGCCACCCTATCACAGAGCTCAGACGTTTTTGTACTATGGAGGGAGTGCCCAGTTCCAGACAGAATTTCCTGCAGCTTCTTTAAAGTTTTCATTGGCCACTTGGTAGCCTCCCTAATGGTCTTTCCCTTGGCCAGTCATATATTTTTTGGAGGGACCTTCCTGATCTTTGCAATGAACAGGCCATAATAACTATACCTGCTGAGGAAAATATATTTTTATTTATAAGTTCTTATAAGCTATATCCTGTTCCATTGGTTTTCAAAACAATCATAGACATTATGTATCAGTAGAGATTAAATACCAATGCCTACTAACTAACAAAGTAGATATACAGCATTTACCTTCTTACAGCCGCCGCTACACCACTGTGTGCGCGTGTTTGTGTGCGTGTGTGTGCTTGTGGTTTTTGTGCAAGTGTGTGAATGTTTGTAGCCTTTGTGGAAGAAGCAGCGAACATATTTCTGAGAGATTCATAGCAAGCAGAAAGAATGGCAGCACTTCTTTCTGTGTTTACCCCGGTGTTGTGAAAAAGAATACACTCTTCATGTGTTCCTTCTTCTAGATACCGGTGAGATAATCTTAGAGTGGAATGCATCGCTATATTGTAGGCACCCTTCTCATCTAGAGAGAGAGATAGGCAGAGAGAGAAAAAGAGGGTATATTAAACATCACATTCAGAATAAATTACTGAAAACCAGATAAACAGTAAATAGAGAAATAAAAATAAATAAAACAACCTCCCACGCATGGCATTTATGCCACTTTCTTCATGAAAGTTTACTTTGCTCACTTTGGGATCAAGTCGTTCTCTCTGTTTCTGGTGGTAGAAGGAGGAGACGGACAAAACTTAAGAACAGATCTCTGTCTAAAAACTGTACTCTTAAAAAAGACTGAACTTTTTTGCCGTGGTTTCTACATGATGTTTCTCAATGTTTGCCCATTGTGTGTCTCGATGAGCAGTGTGTTTTCTATTAAAGAATATCTTCCTCATTCTTTTTAATTATTAGACTGCTTCTGCATCATACTATGAAACATTTGGACAAAGTGGTGATTGAGATCCAATGGATGCTAATCATTACCTTAGCCTTTGATTAGGCAACAATGAGGTTCTGTAGAACTAGTGTCTGTTCTCCTTCCAGAGGGATATTTTGCTTCCTAAAGAGCCTCTAGGGCCACCGCAGGGCAGGCACAGTGGGAAGGGAATATCCATCCAGGGTTTAAAGAGGGAGCAGGGGTTATCTTTTCTTTCGTTTCCTTCTTTCATTTTATTGTCCAAAGCTGGCAGGGTGAGATCATAGAGGCATTGTGAGAGCAAAGAAATGTGTTATCTTAACATCCAGTATGTTGTCTGTGTGCATGTGGGTATATTCTCTACCGGAGAAGCCTGAGGGTACAGGGTACATTGTGTCAGTGAGGATAGCATTTGCTTTATCTTGCTTTTATTCAGACTACTACTATTAGGTCATTGCAGTTTCCATACTGGTTATGGGATGACATTTTCTGTGCATGGTGGAATAAATATGTAGATACGATAATATGAAATTGATGGAAAACGACTTCAGTGTAAACATAAATGACTTAAACAAAAAAGAATAACTGACAATCATAAGAAACGCTACAAAGTATGCATCTGTTGAATTTCTTAGTGTTTAAGCGTTATAACCAGCTTTAGCTACAGTATGACAAAATGCAGTATTTCTTTCATACATACTGTATATCCTCATTTGATCTGTTTATGTTTTGTCATCCCGACTCAAAAGGCACCTCAATTGAAAGGCTACCAGGCCAAATATTTGGAAACCCCTGCACAAAATATCACTTGATAAAAATACCTTGTGAAGTAGTGAAGGTGCACTTGTTTTTCTTTCCTTCCAGTACTGAAATCCAGGTCCAATGTAAAAGTTAACATTGATCTGAAGAAAAGTAGCAATAAGCCTTGTGACGTGGCTATCCCGACTCTGAGGAGAAGTCCACTAGGAAAGCATGTCAGAGCGCCTCAAAGCTACAGACAGTCAGCCTTGCATGTCTCTTTGTTATCTGTAAAGAAGCAGTGATGTAGACCCTTCTGCTGCTGCATGATCAGTCAGCATTATTACTTTCAGTAGGGTTTAATGTGGGGTCTTCTAAAGGTCAGCAGGTCAAAGGAAGACATTTTGAGGCAGATGGAAAGAGACACAGTGGTGGGAGAGAGAGCAGTGGAGGGAGAGATAGCGTGAGAGAGGGTGAGAGAGAGGGACTGAGAGGGAGAAGTGGGAGAGAGGGTGAGAGGTAGGGATCGGAGAATGTAG
>JACXGI010002925.1:14374-68147 GCA_016801175.1 Esox masquinongy
GTGTGTGTGTGTGTGTGTGTGTGTGTGTGTGTGTGTTTGTGAGGGGGGGGTGTCTATCTTTACCTCCTACTCCCTTCCCATGTTAATCCGGCTCCTCTAAATAATGTATTTCTTAAAAGCACCAATTGATAAGTTCTTGTGTGGTTTGGTTAGTCAATGAACCATAGAGGAGACTTGCTGGTCTCTCAATGAATACACAAAAATACACAGGCCGATTTTGCAATATGCGGCCCCGTTAGTGGAGAACAGAGAAGAAAAACATGACAAAAGAAATGCAAACAGCCATTGATCTCCTTTAAGTGGTCCATGGGAAATTAGGAGGAATCAATTGGCCAGACCTGAATCAAAAAGATCCCTGTACCCTCCTCCCACACATGCCTCCTCCTCCTCTCCTACTGCCCCAGTACACCTCAGTCACATGGCGCATTGAACCATTTGTCTCCTGCAGCCAAACGTGGTGTGCTTTACATATATCTAATCTTTGTCTTCGAAAAAAAGGAGGAAGATGGGGAGAGCATTAATATCACTCCACGCCAAAGCGAGGTAGGCGAACCTCTGACCAATCACAGGTTGAATTTGAAAAACAAAACAAAGCTAGATTTTGAGCAAGGCAAAACTAGAAAAAAGATCATGCCGAAATCCCCCGTCAAAACACAAGCCCCCAGAAAAGAACCAAATTTACATGCACAAATGGAGACTATGCCCCCACTTTCAAGCGAAAGTATAAGTTAAGCGTTATCTCTCTTGGCAAGTCCATGACACACACACACAGGGAGTGTCAACAATGCAGTCTCACACGATATGGTCTGTCCAGTCCGCTTGCCCAGAGAAAGAGAGGGAACATTGATGTTCTATTCTGAGAACATGTCAACCATCTGTATGTGTTTGAGGGGATGTAGAGAGAATATTCTTCTTTTTCATAGAAAAATGTCAACATGAATGTTCTTGCAACATGAAATGTGTCTAGAGCATTGATATCTTATCTAAGAACATGGAAACCACGTTCTTGGTAAGTTCTATATTTGTCATTAAGGGAATTGTCGTTAAGGTCTCTGGGAAACATTCCTGGCACAACACGGAACACTGCTATTTAAATGTTAGTCAGTGACCTAATGACATTCTTAAGGAAACCATCTGTAAAGTTGTGAGGATGTTTCTCAGAATAAATGTTTTTATTGTTCCAAGCACATTTCATAGGAACATTAGATGAAGATTCTGAGGGTTAGCAGAATTTTCCCTCCACAACCTCACATACACAGAACACACTCCATCTCCTTTCCTCCCTTTCTCCCCATCCCTCTCTCTTTCTAACCCTCCTTCCCTTTCTCTCTCTTTCTCTACCCTTTCTCTCCTGACAGTAGATTGGACAGATAGAGATTCTATTTTCCCATATATTTAGCCTTTTGGTGACATCCATTGTGTGTTAATCTCCTGCATATGAAGTGTCTGTTTATTGCTGTTGTGTCCTGGAAGACCCTATTTCCCTGGCTAAGTGATGGGAGACCTTTACTCTGACACATAATCGTGATTAGCGAGATGGCTGGATGGTGTTAATAAGCAACTCATCCTCCCTAATATGTGTGTCCGTGTTTGTGTGTGTGTGTCTGTCTGAAGCTAGCCTAGCGGTGGTGAGTGTTAATGAATGCACTGTGTCCATGATCTTGCACAGAGACATCAACCAGGTAGTACCAGTCAGCCAGTATACCTGTAAAAGCTACTAAAATACATTCAGTGATCGGTTTATTAATGCCACCCTGTTAAAAACACAACCCAACTAACACCACCCCGTTAAATACACCACCCTACTACACCACCCTGTTAAATACACCAGCCAACAAACACCACCCCGTTAAATACACCACCCTGTTAAATACACCACCCTACTACACCACCCTGTTAAATACACCATCCCGTTAAATACACCACCGAAATACACCACTCCAATAAATACACCAACCAAATACACCACCCTATTAAATACACCACCCTACTACACCACCCTGTTAAATACACCACCCTACTACACCACCCCTTTAAATACACCAGCCAACAAACACCACCCCGTTAAATACACCACCCTGTTAAATACACCACCCTACTACACCACTCTGTTAAATACACCACCCTACTACACAACCCTGTTAAATAAACCATCCCGTTAAATACACCCCCGAAATACACCACTCCAGTAAATGCACCAACCAAATACACCACCCCGTTAAATACACCACCCTACTACACCACCCTGTTAAATAGACCATCCCATTAAACACACCACCGAAATACACCACTCCAATAAATACACCAACCAAATACACCACCCCGTTAAATTCACCACCCTACTACACCACCCTGATAAATACACCACCCCATTAAATGCAACACCCAAATGCAACACTCCAATAAATACACCACCCAAATGCACCACCCCGTTAAATACACCACCCTACTACACCACCTGTTAAATACACCAGCCCGTTAAATACACCACCCTGTTAAATACACCACCCTACTACACCACCCTGTTACATACACTACCCCGTTAAATACACCACCCAAATACATCACTCCAATAAATACACCACCCAAATACACCACTCTGGCAAATACACCACCCAAATGCACCACCCCGTTAAATACACCACCCTGTTAAATACACCACCCTGTTAAAACCTGATCACAGGTCAGGTCCCCAAGCACAACAAGTGTCACCATGGTGGTGAGGCAGGACACGTGGAGCAGAGCTGAAATACATTCCTTTAATGTTCTTCTTTCCAAACTCTCAGGAAAAACTAAAGAAACCAAAGAGGCACCACCAACCAAGACTGTATGTCAAAACACTTAACACAAACAATGAACCACACTGGATGTGGAAGTAAAGGAACTTAAATAGGATCCCCAATTAGAGGCAACACAGGGCAGCTTCCTCTAATTGGGGACAAACAAAAACAAAACGCAGAGATGCCTAGAGGCGTCCCTGCTGTCAGGCCCTGACCATCACACCTAGACCAACATAGAGATGCCTAGAGGCGTCCCTGCTGTCAGGCCCGGACCATCACCCCTAGACCAACATAGAGTTGGCTAGGTGCATCGCCATAGACACGACCTTACAACAGGTCAGGTCAGATTTTCCGAGATATATCGAAGAAGACTTGAGACGCTACATTATTTTGTTGTGTAAACTTGCAGATATCAACAGTTCTAGGCGCCACTTTCTAAGGTTCCTGTGCCACATTTTCGATTGAGCCCCCCCAGAGTTTTGCAAGCGTGAAGACACTTGTTTTGGAATGGTATCAAGTTTCTGTGCAGTGCACATGCATATCGCTCCATTTTCCCATGATAGACAGCCACATCCTATGTCTCGAACATGCCGGTGTAAATTCAAACACTATGTAAATGATTATGCATGCAGAGATTAGTCTATCTAGCATTTTATTCTCTCTCTCGTAATGGAAGCAAGCTTTTTGTTATCGTCTTTTCCCAGTCCAGCAGTCCTAGAGCCTAAGGAGGGTCTGCCAGGTCTGCCTTTCCATTCAGCAGGTGTGTGAGAAAAATCACTATCCCCCTCATAGCGTATGTCTCAGTGAAAACTGTGACATATGAATTACAAGTCATAGCGTATCAGTGTTCCATAATCAGTGTAACCACTATGCTAAGACCTACAGTGCATTTACTTGAATGGGTGAGTGTCCAAACTTTGGACTGGTACTGTATGTACACATAAATTATTGAGTGGTATGAAGTCATATTCCAGTCCTGACCCAAATGCCATTCCGTATCTGTTGGATGTTGCCTAAATATTCTCTGCCTCCAATGGTGGGAATGTGTGGAACAAAACAAGACAAATGTGGACATTTTCCCTGTCCCCATTATGAAAAAAGTAATTTTTTGTCTTTAGTGTTAGATAACAAATTTTGGTTAGGCCCTGGCGCTAAATTACGTTTAGGTGGGAATGTAAGGTTATTAAGGTTATGGTGAGTTTGAGGTTTAAGTGAGGGGGAGGGTAAGGTTTAGGGTTAGAGTAAGGATTAGTAAAAGGTAAAAGTAGGGTTTTTTGTGGGCTGTCAACTTTGGTGTCCCCACTGAGATAGATAAGTAAATACGTGTGTGTGTGCGCGTGCATTTGTGCCTGTGTCTCATTAGATTGGGTCCTGGGGTGTTAGGGTCACCTGGAGGTCAACTAGCTCCTAATTGGGCTGCTGTCGCTGTGGCAACCAACTGGAAGGGACATAGTGGGAGGGGCCATGTCCCATTGGAGGGCCACATCCAAAGCTCTGACTGACACACACAAGTTCACATGCTGCTGTCACACAGCTAGAGCATACACACACACACACACACACACACACACACACACATGCTTCTGACACACAGAGCATAAACAAACAGAGATGCCCCCATATTCACCCAGAAACAGAGACGGACACCCAAACTGTCACTCTCCTTGTTCTCCCACACATCACCTCTGCTCTGGTGTTCCTGGAAAGCAGCAAAGGATAATGAGGGAATGCTGTGCAACACTAAAGACTGGGCAAGGCAAACAGACAGGCAGGCAGACAGCCAGGCCAATTGACAGGTAGACAGACAGACAGAGATGCGCGTTGATAGTTAGAAAGCTGGAGATGTAAGTTTCTCTCTGACCGTTGTCCAAAAGAAGAGGATCTCTGGATGTCAAGTGGTCCTCTTTAAAGACCTGGGGTACTTTCTTCTCTGGGTCTGGGATTTACACACAATGCAGAAGGGGACACCATGTCCCCAAGTTTAGGGTTGCCTGGCAACCATCTCCCTCTTTCAAAAAAAAATCCACCCCCCTGTTCCCTCTCTTTCTCTACCTGTCCTCTTTCTATCTATCCTTAGCTCATATTACTCAGCTCTATCATACTTTATCCTTTGTTTGATGTCTGAGTCATTTGGTTCTGGTGAAAATGAATGTAAAAAAGTTGTTTGGATTGCAGTGTGTGTAAGTGTGTTTCGAAGACTGTAAATATCGCCCTAGCTCCTCCTGGCTACATCAGCACCAGCGGAAAAGGCAGCTTGCACCAACGGGGCCGTAAAGCTCCCTTTTCTCTCCATGAAACCATATCTGTTTCCATGATTAAAGAATACCCCGATCCAACACTCTCCCTCTTTTTCTCTCTCCCTCTCTTTATTCAATATGTTACCGCGTGTATCTATGACTTTTCTATGTGCAGGTGAATGAGATTTACCATGACAAGTCTCTGGGTGCCAGGATAAATGTGGTGCTGGTACGAATTATCATGCTGGGCCATGGGAAGGTAAGCCTGTGTGATTCCTCAGTGTCTGTCTGTACTGTATGGATTCTGCATCTGACCATGTGTAACAAAAATGTTTCCCTACTGTTTCAACATGTTCCTTGAAAGAGTGGCTGTGGCCATGTTGGGTTTTTTATGGAGTGTTTTCTGCAGCCCTCCACACCCACATAAACTATCTCGCACACACACACACACACACACACACACACACACACATACACACACACACACACACCTCCTACACACTTGCAGAGGCCGATAGCCTGTTATTCCACTGGACTGAGCAAAAGAGGAACTAAAAGCATGTGGATCCCAGGGGAGGATTTTCAAAGTCGCACGCCTTCACAGTTCAGCACCAAAGCACACAGAAACACTGTCATTATGCAACCAACTTTTCCCCCGGTGGGCCGGAGCAGGGAATCATGGGAAGTCCAGACAAAGATAAACAATCAATGATAGCCTCCTCTCATTCATAAACAGAATGAACAGCGGATGCTTGAGTGTAATTCTATCTGTTAGTGTGTGCAAGTGCATGCGTTTTTGGTGTGTGTATGTGTTAGAGTGCGTGTTCCTGGTTTACTTTGTGTGGACCACTGCAATAGTTTACCAATGAGTAGCATGTGAAGTGAGGATATTTTGCTGGTCCTCACTTTGACAAGATGCTTTATCTGACTTGGCGTTAAGTTTAACGTTAGTAATAGAATTAGGGTTAGGGTTATAATTACGCTCGGGATTGGGTTAAAAGTAAGTTTAGTCTTTTATGGTTAGGTTACCGAGGTTCAGGTTAGGGTTATGTTGGAGGTTAGGGTTTGTTTAGGGTTAAAGTTAAGTTTAGGGTTAGCAGTGTTAGAGTTATGTTTTGAGATGAGGCTTAGTATTACGGTCATACCTTACCAGTCACACACACACCTAAACACACACATGTTGGATATACTATCAAATTGAGAACTGGCAATTTAAAAAATGATTTTCCCTAACGCGTAATACTGCTACCCCTGAACCAAACCTAACCCTGCTGACACTGCTAACCCTAACCTTAATGACAAGTTAAAAGGTCATATTAGCTTTTATCTTTTTTACAATATACTCCATCACCTCCTCCCTTCTCCTGTCAATTTCTGGTCCCAAAAGAACTTTTCGGAGTACACACACAGACACACACTCCCCTGGACGGCATTCTAGCCCAGCACCTATCCACATGCAGCTCATGTCTGGTCTCCAGCTGTCCATCATTCCCAATTACCATGGCAAGATAGCAGTGCTTCATGGTCAAATGCTCCCACACACACACACACACACACACACACACACACACACACACACACGTATGCATGCGCATACATACACAGAGATGTTTTTGAACCATATAAATGTGATACACCATCATGTGAGCAGAGAAGTAATGATAATGTATATCTCATACTGTTTAGCACAGAGGCTGATCTGAACTCTTAACATGTATTAAAAATAGGGGGCGTTTTTATTTCTGTTCTTTATGTTGGTTTGTGTTCATACTTTGGAAATTGTTCTGTGAGAATTTCAATTCTCACAGAATTTCTGTTGGAAAGATGTATATACAGGACAGTACATATACATCTAAGTACCTTTAAATGCTTGTGGTTTTGAGTACAGCAGTCATAGTTATCTTATAACACCAAAGGTGTATCAGTTTACCTTTGCATCAGGTAACCAAAGCTGACTGCCATTGCAACACTTCCACCTACTGGTCAGAACCAGAATAACATTATACACAGGTGATTCTACAATCACAGCTGACTGAATGTGATTATACATTCATCTAAACGTCTGAATGAATGTGATTGTAGAATAACCTGAACATCTTTCTGAATCTGATTATAAAATCCCATAAATATTTGACTGAATCTGATTATAGATTCACAGGAAAATCTGACTGAATCACTTGAATGTTTGACTGAATCTGATTGGAGAATCAAATGACTGATTGTTTATAGAGATACGTGAAGGTCTGACAAATCTATAAAAAAAATATATATATTTTTTCTCTTTCTCCCTATTTGCCTCTTTCCATCTTTCTCACTCTCCCCTGTCTCTCTCTCTCTTTCTCTCTCTCTCTGTCTAGTCCATGAGTCTCATAGAGCTGGGAAATCCATCTCAGAGTCTGGAGAATGTTTGTCGCTGGGCCTTCCTGCAGCAGAAACCGGACACAGGAGATTCGGAATATCATGACCATGCTATCTTCCTCACACGACAGGAGTTCGGGCCTACCGGCATGCAGGGTAACACATAAATACACAAACCCTCAGTATTTACAGGCATGAACACAATCAGAAATGCACACACAGACACACACACAAACACAGATGTGCTCACACACACTTTCTTCTGTTGTGTAGTTGTGTATGGTTTAGTGGTTTTTCAGTGCAGACAGAGTGAGAGCAGCTTGTCTCGGGGGAGTTAACAGTGGACTACAGCTGTCCTTCAGCTGCCCTTGGCTTCAGCCTCAAGCAACAGAGAAAATCAATACACTACAACCACAGACCTGCTAGGAAGAACTCAGAGACTACAACCACAGACCTGCTAGAAAGAACTCAGACACTACAGCCACAGACCTGCTGGAAGAAATCAGAGACTACAGCTACAGACCTACTAGGAAGAACTCAGAGACTACAACCACAGACCTGCTAGAAAGAACTCAGACACTACAGCCAAAGACCTGCTGGAAGAAATCAGAGACTACAGCCAAAGACCTACTAGGAAGAACTCAGAGACAACAACCATAGACCTGCTGTCAGAAATCAGAGACTACAACTATAGAACTGCTGGAAGAACTCAAAGACTACAACCTACAAACCTTTTTGGAATAAATTAGAGACTACAACCAAAGAGCTGCTGGAAGAACTCAGACACTACAGCCACAGACCTACTAGGAAGAACTCAGACACTACAACAACAGACCTACTAGGAAGAACTCAGACACTACAACCACAGACCTACTAGGAAGAACTCAGACACTACAACCACAGACCTACTAGGAAGAACTCAGAGACTACAACCACAGACCTATTAGATTCTAGAGAGAACAGAGCCCTAAGAGACATTAGCCAGAGATGGTATATAGCTGTAAAAGACACACAGGCAGGCCACAGATCTGAAACAATTGAGTGGTTTCAGTTTATTGTGAGGGAGTTAAAGTCGAAAGACATGCTCTTTCTTTTCTCTCTCTCTCTCTCTCGTTCTCTCTCTCTTTCTCCCTCTCTCCCTCTCTCTTCCTCTTCCTGACTGCTTCAGGGTATGCTCCAGTAACAGGGATGTGTCACCCGGTGAGGAGCTGTACTTTGAACCATGAGGATGGCTTCTCTTCTGCCTTTGTGGTAGCGCATGAGACAGGACATGTGTGAGTACACACACACACACACACACACACACACACACACACTATCCAAAATAAAACATGAAAGCAGACCCATACACATTTCCTCTTATGAAGAATTACCTGCTGCTTCCCCTCTCCTTCTCTCGCCCCAGGCTGGGCATGGAACACGACGGCCAGGGGAATCGTTGTGGAGACGAGGTGCCCATGGGGAGCATTATGGCCCCGTTGGTGCAAGCTGCCTTCCATCGTTTCCACTGGTCCCGATGTAGCCAGCAGGAGCTCGGGCGATATTTACAGTGAGTCTCAGAGACACACGCACGCACAATAAAGCGTTAAAGTGTTACGCACTTTGCAATCCAAACAGCTTTTTTTTTTGTTACATTCATTTTCACCAGAACCAAATGACTCAGACATGAAACAAAGTAAAGGAACTGTAACAGAGCTCAGCTTTCACTGCGCATAGTTATTCTATCGACAAGTATTACAGTCTCAGACGTGAATAGTCTAAATGTCCCAATTATTGTTGCAATAATCGTTCTTAAAGTAAAAGACAAAGTTTTCGACAACATTTCAATGAAATTCTCTATTACGCCACAGTCGTTATAAAATACTTTACAGCTAGAACTCTGTCAGCCCACATTTGTGTTGCCTCCCCCCAGATCCTATGACTGTCTCCGGGATGACCCCTATGAACATAACTGGCCTTCTCTGCCAAGTCTTCCTGGTCTGCACTACTCCATGAACGAACAGTGCCGCTTTGACTTTGGCGTTGGCTACATGATGTGCACCGCGGTAAGGGTTCACTGAAGGATAATGCTTTCACAACTCTATAGGCTGATCTTAACATGCAGTCAGCTTCAGTAAGTATGAACATCTTTTCTGCTAGCATATTGTCAGTGGAAAACCCAAGACAATGGGACTTGGATTCGGACTTGTGCTTTGGCCAGATGATGTGATAAAAAAGCTTTTTGGCCAGGCACACCATTGTTACGTTTGCCATCGCAAAATGATCCTGTACTGATGGTAGCTTCATCCATGAGGTTGAAGCACGGTTGCAATGCGGTTACCCAGAGCATGCATCAAAATCCACAATAGAATAGATAATGGACAATGGCCATATCAACAAGTTACACTGAGTTGAACTTGACTGAGAAGTCTATAAGCACAGACAACACATATATAGGATCTGGAAAGATTCTACATGGATTAATGGTCTAAGATGGCTCCCAATGTGTTCTCCAAATCATTACATACTGGAGGGTCAGGGATGTTCTCTCCTCGACGTCAGGTAATGAAAACAGGGGTGCTGATAATTTTGCCCGTATAAAACATCTATAATTAAGTATCACTTCTGAAACAAAATCTTTTTCGCAAATCTTCATCAAGGGTGCCAATAACTTTGGACCTCACTCAATACGTTAATGGCCAATATCAGAGTAACACGGATCTATTGTCACCTTGCCAACAACCTAAAACTCTCCACACAAATAGACGTCACCAGTCGTTAAAAAAGCCAATCACTATTGATACCCTACGCCAGCAGCTTCATTGTGTAGGATCCTACAAACAGAGCTCCCCACTCCAGGAAGTCCTTTCCTTGAAGCATTGATACAGGGCAGGTAGCTTGGTGGTTACAGAGTTTGGCAAGTAATTAAAATGTCACTAGTTCAAAACCCAGATTCAAAATGGTGGACAAATCTGTTGTGCCGTTAGGCAAGGCACTTAAACCAAATTGCTCCTGCAATTTCCTCTGGCAAAGAATATCTGCTAAAGTGAAAAAATCATGTTACATTGACTGAAAAGCAGATCTTTTTAGACAGACCGACCTATCTCGGGAGCCGTTGTGTGATTGAGAGTTGAGCTGACCTCACTTTGCAGGGGTTTGCACACATTGCTAGATTACCCTTTATTCTCTTGTCAAACCATTCATTCCTTTAGCTGCAAAAGGTGGGCCAGACGGGAACACAGGTGAGGTGACCCTCTTACCCTCGACAGTATTGTTGTCGTTGTTGTAACATTACAGATTGATTTTCTTTCTTTCTGACCATCGTCACATTATCGTGACTGGCATGTGTTCTGCAGAATTCTAAACACTCTGTTTATGGTTTCCATTCAGTACCAAAAAGAAAATAGAAAAAAGAAAATTCTGGATTCGTTCTCAGCTTTCCTGGATCCCATAGCCAGACAAAGTCAACCATAGGAAATGAGCTCAACCCTGACACACCCACGGCGCCTGTTACTTTAAATCTCTGTCAGCATTTGGCATTTCATAAAGAAATATTGGAAAGAGAGCAAGAAGTCACGTCCAGCCAGACCGAAAGGTCTGGAGCGAGAGCTGTTTTCTATGTTCAGGTTTAGGGTCCTGCAGTGTCGCTTGCCAGCCCATCAGGCTGATGTCATCAATGCAAACCACCGGCTGATCTTTGGCCCTGTTGTGTCCTCAACGGGAGGGGTCACCTGAGGTCATTCTGGGCAGGGTGTTGACTTTGTTATTTTAGAAAGGGGGACAGAGAAGAGAGTGGAGGAAAACAGGGGAGAGAGAGGACTTTCCTTAACCGTTAGGGGCACGGAAGGCAAAACTGATCAAGGATAACTTTATCCGATCCTGTGGGAAACCAATGACTGGTCCTTTTGACCTTCGACCTGTCACCCTCTGCCCTCACTGCCCTCATCTCTGACCCCACAGAGCGTCAGGGTCTCTCAGTCATAGAGTCTCTGTCCTCATCCTCTTTGGTTTTTGTCTGCATGCTCTCTGGCTTCATGTACAGCCATGGTGTTGTAACAGTGATTACAGTAACGTATCGTCCAGACCCCTATGGATGTTATTGTGGTCTTGTAGCTTTTCTTGTATTTTCTTATTCATGTGCAGTACAGTCAATAGGCCTCTTGGTCAGTTTCTTTCTGGCGTAGTAGGTCTGAGGTGATTTCGGGAATATTCGGTTTGGTTGGGTGCGTATATAAGACCTGTGGTAGCTTGCCTTCTGCCTCTGTTGAAATGCTATGGTAAAGACCCGGTTAAAGGGTGTTTTTGTATAAAGTGAAAGAGAGTGTGTGTGAGGATGTCTTTCTGTCTGTTCACTGCAGTACCGGACATTTGACCCCTGCAAACAGCTATGGTGTAGCCACCCTGACAACCCGTTTTTCTGCAAGACCAAGAAAGGGCCGCCGATCGACGGCACCATGTGTGGGGACGGGAAGGTATGCTAACACACGCATGTGCGCACGCCCAGACGCACCCTAATGGTAACAGTAACACTATCACGTGTTCTCTCATCCTACCACAGCACTGCTTCAACGGTCACTGCATTTGGCTGACCCATGACATGATTAAGCAGGACGGTGGGTGGGGCGTGTGGAGCCAGTTTGGATCCTGCACTCGCACCTGCGGAGGAGGGGTGCAGTTCCGGACCCGTGAATGTGACAACCCCATGTAAGTCAACATCAGAAACATCTGCATGACATGACGTCCACGGAAGCATGGCGACAGAGCATCGGCTCTCGCCCTAACGTGGCAGAGAATATTCACCGTTCACATTGGCCAAGTGTAACAAGCCCACCCGTCTCTACCTCTCCACCCCCCCCCACCCCCCACCCCCGTGCTCCCCAGGCCTGCTAATGGAGGTCGTACCTGTCTGGGTTCTAACTACCAGTTCCAGCTGTGTAACAGCCAGGAGTGTGAGGACCTGTACAGTGACTTCAGAGAGGAGCAGTGCCGCAGGCTGGACTCGGAATTTGAGTTCCAAAGCAGAATGCACCACTGGTTGCCTTATGAACACGCTGAACGTGAGTAGCCGACACGCGCGGTCGAAGCTGAGAGACCTCTTGCTTGGCGGGAAAGTCTGTGTCAGCTGATACTCAGAGCATATGGAGGAAGAATGAGATGCAGAATGACTAGCGGTGTGCCCTGTGGGACGCCTGCTGATGTGTGAAATACATTTGATTGCTATCTGGTTTGCTGCTGATCATTGTTTGATCAAAACACAACTGCTGTCTTTGAACCTTAGAACAACAACCCATTTCCTGAACTCTTCTTTTAAAGGGGCCGCACGTAAGATTTTTGCAAAAATCTGTGACGCACGATTTTGAATGATATGTTACCTTACGTTAGCTTACAGTACAATGCGCTACCAAAACGTGTAACACATTACAAATTAGCTAAAACGTATTATTTGTTACGAAAGCTACTAAAACGTGAGATATATTACGAATGCTAATAAAACGTATCATACATTACAAATTTACCCAAAACACAATATTGTGGTGATTGGCAGGCAGTCAGTCTCGATGTTGCTATGTTTAGCTCCCCAGACATGTGCACTACCCGCTGCTCCAAATAGGGATAACCCATTTCGGAGGGCCGAGAAAATGTTGCCTCTGATTGGGTTTGAACTCATGACCAGTGGAGCAAAATTCCGGGATGTTCCCATCCATCCACCATCCCCAACCCAAGAGCTTGTCTGTTGAACTCTTATTGCACTCACTATTGCTTACAACGGCCAGGCTTTGCTCTAACATTACTTAACCGGACGTAATATATCTTACGAATCCGTCTGTCAAAGATTTCCGTAAAATAGTTTGAGTATTCCCCCTGAGACCAGGCTAGATTTTTACGGTACTAGTAGCATGGACACCAGCATAAAAGAAGAAGACATCTCCCAGAAGACATCTGGATGAAATGTTTAAAGTTAATGTTTCTAATATTTTTTTCAGCAAAATTGTTTGCTCGGTGTGCCTGAGATATTCCCAATTTAAACTTTCAGTTTGCACTGACTTTTAGCCTCATCATACTGGCTTTAGACACATGCAGTCCTATCCTTCCCATCCTAAACCACCCTGGACTAGCTATTACTATTCTGGTCTCGTTTGGTAAGAGAAGACGAGGAGGAGACAAGTCGTGTTATGGTTTAAATTCAGTCTTGTAAACGTTAGAGGTAGGATTCTACACAGTACCCCTTTAAGAACACTATCTCTTCCAATTCTCTCCTCCATCTCTCTCCCTCTGTCTCTCTCTCTCCTCCATCTCTCTCCCTCTATCGCTCACTCCTCTATCTCTCTCCCTCTATCGCTCTCTCTCCCAATCTCTCTTTCAATCTTTCCCCAGCCAGGCAAGCTGTGTGATTTACAGACAACACCTCCTGTTTAACCCTGGCCTTATGTTCTGGGGCAGTTTGACCCAGATAAGTTTGAAATCGCCAAAATAAAAAGTTACATTCTTTGGTTTAACCTCTTCTCTAGTCTGGTTCTCAAACTTGTGAAACTAAGTGAATAAGTTCGTAAGTATTATTTCGTCATGTAGCATAAAGGCTGAACCACATTTGATCCCTGCAATTCGACATTCAGCCGGCCCTCTCATACAGAGAGACATACAGTTACTAATGAATTTTAAAATACCTTGATAGAACAATCAAGCAACTCAGTAATAGTATATTCTATTATATATTCTATTATATATCTTTTCAGTGGCTGACTCAGATATGTTAACTCGGATATGCTAGCTGCTAAAATAGAACAAATTATGCTAGCATTTTGTATTGTAAAATGTCAGGAAAGAAACTGCTCATTGGCGCATAAAACACCTTAACTAGATCAAATGAAATACTTAAATAGTACAACTATGGTTCATCAAATAACTGTGTGGCTCAGTTAGTAGAGCGTGGTGCTTCTGGGTTCAATTCCCACAGCGGGCCAGGTTTTAAAGAATATGACATTGCATGCACTCACTAATGTATGTCACTCTAGATAAATAAAATCTCAACAAGCTATCATTTTATACGTAACTGCTTACTTAGGTTAGGGTTAGAATGGGTTAAGTTTAGTGTTAGGGTTTAGTTGAAGTGTTAGTGATCTGTAGAGTATGTATAGCATCTACCAATGGACTATCAGGACTCTAAATAGATTTACCAATAATGATCATTATTCCTAAAGATGGCGCCACAGCACTGATACATCACTTGTGATCCATTAATAAACTCATGTTTATTCATGTCTCACAAATAAACTCATGTTTATTCATGGCTCACAAGTGACAGATTCTTATTTCTAAGGGTGAAACCATGGTTCTCTATCTATGGATGAGAGAAATATAATCTCACAGAATATTATTCCTCTGTGATAATCCAAGGGTGAACAACACTAATCGACACTTGGGTTTTGAGAAATTATGATTCACGACATCTGATCATTGACAATCTGATGGATATATGCCAGTTACGTCTTAACTATGACAATTTCCACGCAGCAAAAATGTATTACTAACTGTCGAATAGTTCTGTTGATCAACCCTGAGAAAAGAGCATCTGAACATAATTCAAAGAAGAGAAACCACTGTGCTTACTGTGTTTACTGCAAGTCAAATTGACCCGGAACGTAAAGAGCTTATTAAACCATGAGAACTAAGACATGGGATTCCCAATTCTTTTTGATCTCACCCTGTCTCCAACAACACTCTCACGTCAGCTTGTAGATACACTCCTTAAGGGGAGGTGCTGGTGCCTCCTCACAGCGTATTAACTGACAGTCCCAGTAAAGAGCAGAGCTGAAGAAAAAATGCTGACTCGTCTCTCCGTTTAATCCAGGGTCACACAGCACTGCATCCAGTGGAACACTTCCCATGCTAAACTGTTTGTCTCAACTCTTGTCATTTCTAAATGCCATACTTTTTCAGCAAGACCTGTCTTGTATATGGGAGAGAGAGGAGGGAGGAGAGAAAGCGGTTTGACTGTACTCCATTAGTGCATGGTCATTGTTACGATTAGCATTAACTGTGTGGAAGTTCTGTGGATGCTGTGTATTTAGCTTTCAGCTTCCTCCTAACTGAGGAGGTAAAAACACACTTTATTCCAAGCATTTATCAATTCAGCTGCCTATGTCGCCCGGGGACATGCAGGTCAGGGTGATCGGGTGTTGATAACGCTCTCGTCACCTGGAGATCATGGTTCAATGACTCAGAGCTTTTCTAATACTTTGTAATTTCCAAAATCATAGTGAATTCTGAACACAGGGCACCGAAGTCTTCTCAGAAAGTGATCACAGGGAATTCTGTTGTTAATCTCTGTACGATGTGTTTTATTTCAAGTAGAGATACACATTCAACAGTTAGATCGACATAGACACTAATCTGCCATGCTAGAATGTATAGCCAGTCAGGGTATACACACATCTGTCTCCATACAGGCTGGACATGGTTCCTCCTGGGCCAACTGTCCCCGAGTTGTAAAGTTGTTGTAGGGGATATATTCCGTGGATTCCTTGTTCGTCCGAAATCTCCCCTCTGTCTCTTATTCCCCTCCTCGTGGGTTCTCTCTAAAGACTTCCTGTCAGAAAGTTATTCACCTCGGTAGTATACCTAGATCCCTTTACAGCCTGTTCTCTAGTGCTGTCAGATATAGTCATAGTGAACACGCACTCCAAAAGAACATAGAAAATTGAAGAGAGGCTTGTCAAGATTAGGCATTCGTATACACTGTGTGTTTCTGTACACGACTCTGTTCTACTAACCATGGATGTAAATGAAGTGCCATAATGTGTGTGTTTGTGTGTTTTTGTGTGTGTGTGTGTGTTTGTGTGCTTGCGTAGCTAAGCAGCGCTGCCACCTACATTGCCAGTCCAAGGAGACCAGAGACAAGATTGACATGCAGAGGCTGGTCCAAGACGGAACACACTGCTCGTACAAAGACCCGTACAGTGTGTGTGTGCGTGGCGAATGTGAGGTCAGTGTATGTGTCCCTGTGATGTGGATGTGTTTTCACATATTTCTACGCAGGGTTACAAAATGTGAGTCCATTATTCAGACTGACCTGTGTGTGTGTGTGTGTGTGTGTGTGTGTGTGGGTGTGTGTTGCAGAAAGTGGGCTGCGACGGCGTGGTAGGCTCGTCCCTACAGGAGGACATGTGTGGCGTCTGTGGAGGGGACAACACCAGATGCAAGATCATCGAGAACGACTTCAACCGCAGTGCCAAGAAACAAGGTACACACAAACACGCAACTCTCTGCCAGACAGGGACCAATGAGAAGTCTTCATAACCTGGAACCTGAGGAGGTGTTGACACAGATCCGGAAGAGACATAAACGTGGTCAGATATGGTTTAGATGGGTGAACCATAGTGTTTATCCGACAGAAATCTCTGGTCACATTTTGTAGGCACTGTAAGATTTACAGCCCATTAAATGAATATAACAGTTATGTCATAGGGTAATGTGCATGTATAGGTCATTGAATCAGAGGCTCTTAGTTTTTCGTTGTGGTCGTTTTGAGTTGTAGTCATGAGAGTTTCAGCTACCTAAGACATTGACTCAAATGTAGTTGTTTTTGCACTCTGATTTCCGGGAGGTTCACAACATTCTTTTCTGCAGAAGAAGCCCCGGGCTTGTCGATCAAGTCGGCTCTGCAAGTCTCCTGTTGTTGCCCCTGTGGTTTTAAAACCTCAGTGACAAGGTTGCTTTCCTGACCTATGTAGATCTACTGCTCTGGGGGCCAAATCGCCAATGTACCCATGAGCCCTAAACCCCATGAACCTCTAATGATATAAGACGAATTCATGGTAATATGGTGAATTTTACACCAAGCCTTTACAAGAGCAAGTTGGAACTATCACTAGACACCTTACATCTGTCAAACCCTTCACCACACGAGGCTTAGTGTTTCATTTAGGGTTGATGGGCCATTGATGTGGTTACAGATCCGCTGGATTTCTTACTGAAGAGCCCCCTCTGCTGGTAGCACAGAGGCAATGAGCTGACCTGAATCACGTCCTGTTGAAAGTATTACAGTTTTTCTCATTCGCTTTTTCTCAATTCTCAAATAAGAATAATTTTTTTTCAAAACAATAAGTTCAAATCTCGGAACAATTAGTTTCTTGTTCACACCAGATTAGAATTTTTTGTTCATTTAAGCAAATTGCACATGTTTTGGCACGTGTGCAAAAGAGTAAGTACAATTGTCTACAATAGGCACAATAGGTCAAAAAATGTTGACCAGTGCAGCTTACACAATGACAAAAAACTTTTCATTTTGGTGGCACTGGCCAATTTACAATAACTAGGTTTTGAAGCATAAATTAAATGTTTTGTGTGAGTTACTACATTTTGCAGACATGCCATAGAGTTGTGATGTCCCATGAAATAGTTGTGACAATTGCATTATAGTTTAGAGAATGTTAAGACTGTTTCGAAAAATGAACCAAAGCGATTGAGAAAAACTGTAACATATGAGAAGGATCCACACCCACGGATGATGTCAAACTGTAGGCTGTGACTTCCTGTTAAATAGATTTCATCCAGATGAAATAAGGACAAAAAAAGGATTTTGATCAATTTCCTGGAATTGACCCTGACTGAAAACACTTAGGACATAGCAGTTGAAGTATTTTTTTAAAGAACATAAAAACTGTAGACAGAACATGTGATCCTCAGATGAACAAATAATATTTAGTGAAAATGTATCCTGGCCAATTGTAAAGGCTTCTCTGGGAGGCCATAATAGTGTACTTACGCATTGTTCTGAATTGTCCAGCTGCTAGTATGGGTTAACCTGGCAAAATAATCCAAAATGCCAGGGATCATCTTAGAAGATACATTGGGTAACTAAATTCTTACCAGCCAGTTAAAAATAATTGATGTAGTTGAACGTGACCTAACATTTCCTCCCTAAAGCAGCCTGCAGTTATCACCTTGAAAAGGATGATTTAAAATGTATAACATGAGGAGCTTAGCCTACTGTCAAATTCAATAATCCTAGCATATTTCAAATGTGTATATATACTGTACCCGTTCAGAAAAGCAATATATGTGTGTAACTTATATGTTTTATATGAGCATATATGTTGTAAACATACATTTGGTTTGATCAACACAAGTACATATATGTCAAAATATAGAGGAATTTGCCATTTTTTATATATGTCAGATTGAAATATGTAATTATGACCATATATGATCTATGAAATACATATATGATCAAGTATATGCAGTACCTGTCTAAAGTTTGGACACACACATTCATGTGCTTTTTTTAAATTAATATAGGACATATAATTATCTCATACCATAGCATGCCTGGTTGGCCTATGTGAAAAGCTAGGAGCTGGCCATTTCAGATCAATGGTTTAAATAAATTATTTTAACGAAACGCAAGTATGTCCCCTCAGTGTCTGAAGGAAATTAGTGTTTTCATTTCAGGTTACCTCAAAGTAATTGAAATCCCTCGAGGGGCAAGACACCTATTTATCCAGGAGATCAACCCGACCCCACACATCCTAGGTATGAAACGTGTTTTTATGTGTGAGCTTGCATGTCTGTGGATATGGACTGCCCTGCACTGCTCTGTTGCCACGGTAATTGAGAATGACGGACATCTGGAGATCTGGGCTTAGCTGCATGTGGATAGGGGCGGGCCATGAGAGCCTGTCTGAGAGAGCGTGTGTTAGCGTGCATGCATGGCCGCGTGGGCGTATCTAAGTCTGTAAAACCCTTCCTCTCTCCCCAGCTGTGAAGAACCAGGCCTCAGGACAATTCTTCCTTAATGCGGAGGGAGAATTCCCAGAATCCCGCTCGGTCATAGAGAAAGGAGTGGAGTGGGAGTACATAAATAATGATCATGAGAAGGAGACCATTCAGACCAACGGGCCACTCAGACACGGGGTTCTCATCATGGTACACACACCATTCCATCGTTGCCCATGTTATGCTCGTGGTTTGACGCTCCTGAATCAGTCCTGACACTATGGTTGGGCTGGAAAACCTATAATGGGGTTGTCTCCTTGTGTCCAGGTGCGGTCGCATGGTAATAACAAGGTGAACCTATACTATAAGTACATCATCCACATGGATCTGCTGTCTACCATCGAAAGCAACATGCTTCTGGATGACACCTCCTTCTATGAGTGGGCACTGAAGAAATGGTCCTACTGCACTAAGCCCTGTGGGGGAGGTATTTTATACCGCCACCAATAGGACTGGAAAATACAGAGGGTCTGGGGGAACAGGCTGGTTTCTGGGTAAGGAGCTCTTTGTCTAACAGATGTTTCTGTTCTACCCGAAAAGGTAAGCAGTACACCCGATATGGCTGCCGAAGAAAAGCGGACAGTAAGATGGTCCACCGCCGCTACTGTGAGAACATCAAGAAGGACCGTGCCATCAGCAGAGACTGCAACATGAAGGAGTGCTCCCAGCCCATGTACGTATGGCTGTCTTTGTGAGCATCATGTTCGCGTTGATGTAATGTTTGACTTTACTCCTTGCTCCGTAGACGTGATCCTGCGAACAACAAAGAAGTTAGAAAAGGGCCCAGTGTCCAAAACACAATCAGTTCCTACCAGCCTTGTGTCTGTTCTCTGTGTGCAGCTGGGAGGCGGGACCCTGGGAGATGTGCAGTAAGACCTGTGGGAAAACAGGCTTCCAGAGTCGCTCCGTTCGCTGTGTCCAGCCCTTAGAAAACGGCAACAAGCGACCCATCCACAGCAAGAACTGCAACGACGACCGGCCTGAGGCGCGGCGTCCCTGCAACAGGGAGCTCTGCCCTGCACAGTGGAGAGTAGGGCCCTGGTCCCAGGTGAGGAAGGCTGGAGAATGATCATCTAGAGTTAAGTCTATGTCTAGTGTTAGGGTTAGGTTTCTATTTAAGCATTTAAATATGTTGTGTTTTTGTGGCGTGTGAAAGCAGATGTGTAGGGGTGTGTGTGTGTGTGTGTGTGTGTGTGGACTGGAAAAGGATAGTACAGAACATTTAACCTAGTGAGGACCTTTCACCCATCTTGTTAAGGGACATGGACATTTTTGGTTACGTTTAGGCAAAATAAATTAAGTTAGGGTAAGGTTCTGGTTAGGAAAGATAGGATTTTGCTTTGAAATAGAAAATATATGATTTTGCTGCGAAATAGTCACAAGGCTAGATTCCTAAAATGCAAGTGTTGTGTGTCTGTGTGTGTGTGTGTGTGTGCGAACACAGTGCACGGTGACGTGTGCCAATGGGACCCAACAGAGGCAGGCGCTGTGCCACACGCGTGACAACACTATTGGTCTGTGTCTGGACAGCAAGCCAGAGACCATACGAATCTGTCGCCTGGCGCCCTGTCCCAGTGAGTATTAGGGACTGGCCAAGCTATTAACAATATATACATTCATAAAAAAATCTTATTCTGTCTCCGTGTGCTACCAGTGATGGGTAATTTCTACAGACATTTGGAATTTTAGGCTCTTTTCCCTGCTTTCCTAATTTACAGGAGGCTCGTCGGACCTGAATAAGAATGGCAACATTCTGATCCAGTGGTTGTCTCGTCCTGACCCAGACTCACCCTACCAGAGGAACAGCTCACGTAAAAAACCATCCCTTTACGGCTCTGGTCCTGGCCTCCGGTGCATGGCTGTCCTGACCTGGACCCTGCCTTCTCTCTCTGTTCTTTTTACCCTGCAACAGTCCTGGGCTAGGGGCCATGGGGGCAGGCTCACCCCCTGACCACCCCCCACCCCCGTGTCTGTGCCTGTGCTCGCGCCCGCGAGCGAGCGCCAGCTTTTCGCTTCTCTTTTGGGGGGTGTGTGTCTCTTTCTCTGTGTCTGAGACAACTCTGATTGGGGGAGGTCTCTGGCTCCTGTGTGCTGATTGGTTGGTTGGTTCTCTCTTGCTCTGTCTCTTCTCTGATCTCTCTCTCTCTCCTTTGTGGAGCATTGTGTTGTAACCGGTGGCCAGTCGAAACTAAAAAGAAAAAAAACATTTAAACTTTGAAGAGAAGGTGGATGTGGAAGTAGGCGAGCAGGTTTGATTGACGGCTCTTAAGGGCGTTGAGGAGCCTGTGAGGCGTGGGCCTCTCCACTGTTTGGCGGCCATGTATTGCGTGAGCTCGCTACGAGTCGTCACGGGTCAAGCTCCTGAGATGCGGCTGCAATTTTTTGTCACCGCACCGTCATCGTTGGGGGGCATTGTGTGCGAAAATAACAAAGAGAAAAGAAAAAAAAACTACGAAAAAAAAAAGAAAGCTTTATTGTGAATGTGATCTTGTCACAATGAGGACATCTTTGCTGAAGTGCTCATCTCACATCCTGATTCCATTCTAGAATGAGAACGATGGATTTTCACTTTCCAGGTCCCATTCTCAGAATGACAAGTCATCAAAGGGACAGGAGGAGGTGACACACACACGTTTTATGATTATTCGAATACAGAGCGGTTGGGTGAAGAGGCCACGAGGGAAGAAGAGTAAAAGTCTGATAAAAAACAGGGTCGTTTTACCATGTGAGGTTGCTTCTCATTTCACCACTTCATCAACCATCCTCTCTTTGACTGTTATATTAAAGTTCAATAAATGCAGCTTATTTGTGCTTGCAAACTTTAAAACAAATACATCTATAAATATAGTTGTGTATATATATATATATATATATATATATATATATATATACGTATATATATGAAATCTATATGAGTAACAATAATATAATAATAATGTTAAACCATGAATAAGCTGTAGCTTATTTGCCTAAACCTATGGACTGCTACTGATCGCTTTGATCCTTGACTGTTATGTGTATTTTTTATTGATTTTACATAAATACAGAAGTAGAGATTTAATAAGATTAAAGTGTCAGGGGGAAGCAGGTAGAGACCTACAGTATATAAAGCAGGACTTGGTCAGTTAGTTGCCTCTCCATTTTTCTCAGATGGATAAGTGGTTTACTGTTGCTCCTTATTTTATTTAAGGAAAGGATCACATTTTTGTCATGCACATTTGCATCCCCTAATCGTTTGAGCTCATATTTATGTATGTGTGTGTGTGGGCGTGTGCAAGCGTATGAGTGTATATGTTTATGCATGGATGCGTATGTGTGTGTGTGTGTGTGTGTGTGTGTGCATGCGTGCGAGCGTGCGTGCATGAGCGTTTGTATTAGTGTGTGTATGTTCATGCAGGCTTCTCATTGACATAAAACTCTAATACAGAAATACCTCATAAACCTTCATTTGAAAGCATTACTTTTTCCTTTCGTCGTGAACATTAAACACATGAACAATGCCTTATCTTGGATTGAATGTAATGGCATTAATCTGTGAAAGAGATGGCTTTACTCATCAAAACGTTTATTAATCACTCGGAATAGAGGCAGCTTCAAAACAACAAGCAAACTCACCATCAGAACCTACAAAAAAAGCTTTGGACGGTGGTCTGACCACCGGGTATGGTCTACAAAGGGCCTAGGGTATCGATCGACACACTGACGGCATCTAGAAAAACACTTCAGACTTGTCATTGTATTGTGATCCCATATTTCTGTTGTGACAATGTAGCGAGCTATCCGATGTTTCGTGCTGGAGTCGGACAATTGGGGGCCAATGAAGCCAGACCTTGCAGTGCGATACTGTATATAACATTGGTGTTGACTGTATTTAATAATGTTCATGACTGTTATCTTCTTACTTATGAAAAAATATATATATTATATTCTATACTATGGGTAACTGTTTCGTGGCTTCACTAGCCTGCTGGGTGGGGCTGGCTGTCGTTGGATTGAGCGGGGAAACATTCAGAAGGACTATGTGCACTGCGTCTATATGCACTTTGATTTATCAGGGAAAATTTATTAATGTTTTGTAAATGTTTCATAGGACACTTAAATGTGCCATTCCAGTTTTTACATCATTCATCATGGAGAATTATGTATTTTATTTATTCAACTTCAAATCTATTTATTCATTTATGTAATTTATTCATGTTACTTCTTATCAATTGATTAATTAACTGATTGATTGATTTCCAAGTAATGAAGTGTTTAACCAAAGTGACTGTGAACTTGTACCTTTCGATACAGTTTATTTATTTTTCTTAAGAAAATAATCTATCTATATATTGAGGGGGAGTACATCTCACTGTTTAGGTTCCTGTCATTACCAACTGCAAAGTTGTATAAATAAAAAAATGTTTTAAAAAGCTCTCTGGCATCTCTCTCCTCCTGAGTTTGTGATGGTTTGCCTGAGGCACACGCCAGAAGATTGCTCCAAACCTATGAATGGTGTAAACATGTTTTAGCTATGTGCTGCATTATTATGCATTCCAAAATAAGATTAGAGTGATACTGATGTAATATATTGCTACTAATCTAAAACTAGTATGGAAGACAAGTGAGGTGTCTGTGCCTTTCAGAGACAAGTGTTACCAGCTCCACAGCACCAGAGAGTCCACTCTACTCTTGACTGCTTTCAGTCAATGCTCCTTGTTCTTCCTGCTTTTTCTTAGTTCTCTTTCTTTTCAGTTGTTTTTTTAGTCTACTTCTGCCTCCCCACCTGTTAAATGGTCTGGCTTTACTACCTCTTTTACTTGCATGCAAATACTTACACACACACACACACACACACACACACACACACCACATACATACACAATGCCATCACCACGCCCCGCCCAGTCTCAGCTCTGTGTTCTCTTCCCCACAGGCAAGCAGCGTTGTCATGGAGACAGGTCAGTGTTCTGTCGCATGGAGGTGCTGATCCGCTATTGTGCTCTGCCGGGCTACAAGCGCATGTGCTGCAAGTCCTGCAGCAACGTGCCAGACGCCACCTCGCCCCAGGTCACAGCTCGCCCTCTGCCAAATAGAAACTCCACATCTCTTCCAACGAGGACAATGAATATAGCTTATAACACGCCACACTCACCGAGCACCTACTCAACACCCGACCCATACTACGGCACATACCCCACAAACACCACCCCAGGGCGCAGTGTGACCCCAAGACACACAACCAGGAAGTACCCGTACTTCACTCTCTCGACCAGCCCTAGCATATACACTACAACTCCCAGCAGCCCTTTCACTGAGTCAACAGTTAACAGCACTTTTATCAGCAACGACCCCACAGAGACCCCGATTCACAGTTATGACGTTGCAGGGGTCGGAACCACTATTCCCAGCAGCCCATTTTCCATGGATGACGTCTTAAATCCATCAGAAACTAGCAATTATGAGGATGTCACATCACCCAGTGGAACCCTCCCTTACACTGAAGTCACAATTCCCAGTGGAGATGATGTAACAATGGCTAGTGGAAGCGTGCCCTATGACTATGATGTCACAATGCAGAGCGGAACCTTGCCTAATGATGATGACATTACAGTGATGATGGTAATGATTCCTACCATCCCCGTCGATGATGTCACAGATGTGCCTGGGCCTGATTTGCCGGATTTCACAGAGTATATATCTGTGAAGTCGACCGTTTCCACAATAACCACAATTATCGAGCCGATAACAGAGATAACTACAGTCCCGCATCCCACAACAACAAAAACCAATGAGCCCACGCAAACACCAAACCACCAGGTGGAGACCAGCGAGAACAACTCCATCGACATTCCCTTCAACCGGATCATCAGAGTGGACAACGACATATCACAGAACAACCTGATTCCCAGACGGAGCCGTGTGTTCCTCCAAGAGAGAACAAAGAATAAACGAATCCAGGAACTCCTGGAGGAGAAGAGGAACTTTCTGTTGCGGATGAAGCGGGCACAGAGTGGCCCTTCGTGATTAAGACTGCCTCAACCTTTGATCCTAGCCCTCCCCTGTTTTCTCTTATAGAGATTTACTTATGTCTGCTTCCAGACTGGAGTTATTTTTAACCTTTAACCTGCCTTGGTGCATTCAATCAGGCAATGACGCAAGGCACACCCAGAACAAGCTTAGATACATACATACAGCCATGTTGTTTCAAAAACATCTGAGTACTCACACACACACACACACACACACACACATCTGACGAACAGGACTCTGTGGAGGTAGAACTAAAGCCAAAGAACCTTCGGGATTCAAATCTTATTCAGATTCCAATCTGAAGCGGTTCATCTTCTGTTAAGATTTAGAGTAGATTCCCATGTCATTGGGTCACTAGTACAATCACACACTAGCACACTAGTTCAATCTCTTTAGACCCGCACGTTAACAAGGAAAACGTTTATCTCTCCGAATCTTGCTATTTTTTTTCAGATTTTCAAAGCGGGGCACATACAGTCCACTCTTCTGTAAGCAGTACATATCTGAATAAGCTTAGGGTGTGAACATTTGGACCTTCGGGCCATTAAGGTTAACGGTAGATTACCTGAATTCAGTATTATTCCCCAGTGCTTCATTTCAAACAGATCTGACACCATGTTAGATAACAGCCAATGACTGCAGTTGATATAGTCCAACAGACAGTAACACTAAGGTCCCATTAACTAAGGTCCCATTGAACAAGGCATGTTAGACAGGAGCCGCCATGTGTCTGATGGTGTGTCCTGAATGGTGCTAGTGCACTGCAGTTAAGGAACAAGGCTGCCCTTTAGAACGCACATTAAAGCTTCCTGAATCTGGGTACTTTACAGGGCAGAGGTTTGGAGCTATTAAAAATAGACTTCCAAAGCAGCAGAATACTAGGGGGACAACTAAATTGTCTGAAGTCAGTGGCTGTCTCTCCTTTTCTCTTTCTGTTGTCTGCATAGATGACAACGACTTGGAATGGTGACAGCAAATAACAGGTTCGCTGTCCAGCGCAGTGCAATCAGCAGACTCCTATTCCCTATTATTTTCCCTACGCAAATGAAAGAAAAGAAAAGATACTGAGAAAAAGCTTTGCTTAGGCTATTGAGTTGACTCCGTTAGTATATCATATTTGGGGTTAGCGTAGTCCACGACAATGCCATGTCCATAGTGCTCTAATGTCCGACCCATTGGGGTCAACTGCACATGCTCCTATCTGCTGCTTCTCAGAGAGTCAATGCTCAACGGGTTCACCGTCCTACTAATTGAGTATTTTCCGGTTCCCTTCATAAATAAATGAAAGATAAGAAAATGAACAATATATACAAAACGACAAATTGACAAGTGTCTGAGCACAAATGGAATGACGAATGCATGTGTATCAGGGATGGAGGAATTGGGGTGTGTGTTTAAAGTTCTCGGCTGGATCATTGAGGTGCATTAGTAACACTATTGGATTCTATTGGTGCTATCTCATAACTCCCTATACGCACTCCTTTTTTTCTTCTTTATATATATTTTTTTACGATAACAGCACTAAAGATGAACAGAGCATAAACACATTACATAACAAAACATAAAATCTGATGGCAACAATGTTTTTTGTCAGCAACAGACAAAAATGTTATTTTTGCTAGTATTGCGAATTTGGATTCTGATGTTCACAAAGTGATGGCATCTCTCTAATACTTCATTATACCCAGTAGAGTAGGGGTTTTAAGGTAGATTGAATTAGCATTTATGCTGCCATGTGTTCTTACTTGTTGGTGCTGAAACCCCCTCACTGAGCCACAGAGAACGCACCCAGTTAATTTGCCTGCCTATTTTCAAAGAGTAAGAAAATAATGAATAATTCTTTTTTAAAATCGAACTTGTATTTACTATTATTATCTGATTATTTTGCAGCTGCTGCGGAAACCTTTAGGGATCTCTCTGTGCTACATCTGTACATATGAATCAGAACGTAATGTTTAATATTTATTGAAGTTCAAGTGTCTGTGGTATTTCGCACATCAGGGGTTGTGTGACGTTCCTGTCCACAATGTCTTTTTTTACTTTCATTCTCTCCTCACTTACCACTAGAGGGAAGCAGAATAGCACATGTTGTGTGTCTTTTCACGTATTAATTTGTCAAACAAATAATTTTAGTTTCAACATTTTTAACGAACAGAGTTTTATTGGGCATATTCAGGTATATTTTTTGACACAATGAATAAGCCCCTCGTTACGGCCAAAAGTAGATAAAATGGAATGGAGACCTAGTATAAATCAGTTTCAAATTCCAGAATGAACCACTTTCCCTCCTCTCCCAGCACTCCATTTGTGCATTCATGTGTACCTCTGCCATTTGTACCAAGTGTCCCAAAGTTGAGGGAGTGAAAATGATAAAGGACATGTGGCTAATTAGACGCTCCAGCTGCACCTTCCAGGGATTCTGCAACAATGCAACCACTATGAGCAAAGTGGAATCCCATAAGGTACCAAATTATGAGCTTATGCAATTCCACACAGCAGAATGGATAGGCAGGCTACATGCATTTGTTCATGCCTAAATCAGAAGTTGTGAAAAAACACTTGTTAACTGCAAAAGTCCCAGACTGCAAGTACTTTAACAAGCATGTGGGAGTAGGGTTCTTGAAATATTGATCTACTCAAAAATGTAGCAGCTGGAATTCAGCGGACATTTTTAGCCTTTTCGTCTGTGCAAAAGTCACCCAACCTCCAAAGGAGTGACTGCAACGCCTTGACAGGCATGGCTTTGCAATACTAATTGTTAAAGAAAAAATGAAGAAAAAAACAGTTAATTTTTAGACTTTAATTCCTGATTTATTTCTTATTTGTTTCAGTAAAAAAAATCTGTTTCATTTGTGTGTGTAATATTGTTTCAGTTGTAACTGTTTTTTTTGTAGTTATGAGCAATTTCTGTTTTGTAGTCCTACATTCGTTTTAAAGGGATGTCTTTTTGGGGGGTATTCACCTAAGCAGCCCTGAAAATGTTTTTTATATTTTAGGATGGAACAGGTGAACAGTCAACCACAATTGTTTTCTACTATTAGTCACAATGACTCCTTTGGATCCAGTGTAAATATTATGTAAATAATATGTTCAGAGAGTTGTAAGGGTAAACTGTAACTATATACTATAACTATAACTCAATAACTATCATAATCAAATATGGCTAGTAAAAAATCGCTGCAACAACAGCAAAAAATAAAAATAAAAGCAATGCAAAACGTCTCTGTGGGTGTGTGGGTGTATGTTTTTTTTTTGTTAAATCAAACAAGACTGCAATCTGTATCACTTTCTGTCAGGACTGGAGAGGTGACTAGAAACATGTCCCTTCTCCCTCTAATACAGTAGGTTGACCCTCTGGCTGAATAGGGACCTCACACACAATATTGGATTTGAGAAATCAATATACCTGGAGAATGTGGTTGAGATGCTTGTTGGATTCATTGTATTGACATTTTCCAATGGTCTTACTGCTCCGTGCCAGAACTGACTGATCTGCTAAAGGAAAAAAGCTTGCCTCCTCAGTGGCTCCTCAGTGTCTCTGTTGAGAGAAGTCCCCCTAGGGTCCATTAGGGAGCTGCTGGAAAGGTAGGGACATTTTTTAGAAATGTTTAGAAAAAACTTTCACCATTTATAATACATTTATTTATGTTTGCAGTCAATGATAATGATTAGTTTCTGTTTTCATGAACTTCTGTAACCTAGGTACAGAAAAAAAGGAAATGGGAAATGGCTTAAGGATTAGCTCCTGAACTGACATTGATTTAGGCATACATTGAACTGTCATGTACCATGATCCTGATGGAACATGTCAAGGGGGTAGTGTGACCACACACACACTCCACACTCATAGACATACAGACGAACACATACACACACACACACGTACATACACTTATGCGCACACACCTTACCATACCTTGATGCTGGTGACACAGAGGACCTAAATTTAGCTCCTGGTATTTCTGTCTCTGACACAGACACAGCGCTTTCTCTTAGCAACATTCTTTCTGTTCACGAGTTCTTCCCACTAACTAATCACATTTCCATAGGTTCCTTTAGCTAGCCTCTGGTTGAGATTCAGAACATAACTGACCCATTGTACAGTAATGGATTGTGTAAACAGTCCTAACATGTTCTTATAGGGTTATGTGATTAACTTGATTAACTTAAAGTATTGACCCATGTTCCCCCTCATTCCAACATCATTGGTGTACCTCAAGGATATTGTGTGTGTGTGTGTGTGTGTGTGTGTGTGTGTGCGTGTGGGTATGTGTGTTTGTGAGAGAGAGAGAGAGAGAGAGAAAGAGAGGACACTGTTGTACACTGCCTTGTATAAGGATAATTCTAGCAGCTCACTACTTCTGACTGACGGTGGAAAGGGTTAATTGATGATGAGGCATATTGCTATGATTTGGCCTCAGACTTCAAGACCACACTGTGCGCCTCTTGGATATACTTGTTTCGAAATTAACAAATTGTGAACTATTGTTTTACATCGGGCAGCCCTAGCCTTTTTGTGTTAGGAAGCACATAAACACAGATAGTGGTTTGCTGCTAACATCATTTAAACAACATTTATTTTTATGTTAAAACAATGATTCCACATTTTAACAGATGTCATGGTAGATTACAGCAACTAAAGTCAGCTGTCATAGCTGGTAATGTCAGCTAATAAAAAAGTGTGCTAGTCACAGTTACACTACCATTCAAATGTTACTTAGACATTTCCTTGTTTTGGGAAGAAAAGCAATTTTTTTGGCCATTCAAATAACACCAAGTTGATCAGAAATACTGAATTCCCAAGAAACTGAAGATCTTGTACAATGCTGTGTACTACTCCCTTCACAGAACAGCGCAAACGGGCTCTAACCAGAATAGAAAGAGTAGTGGGAGGCCCCAGTGCACAACTGAGCAAGAGGACAAATACATTACAGTGTGAAACAGACACCTCACAGGTCCTCACCTGGCAGCTTCATTAAATAGTACCAGCAAAACACCAGTCTCAATGTCACCAGTGAAGAGGCATCTCCGGATGCTGGCCTCCTAGGCAGAGTTGCAAAGAAAAAGTTGTATCTCAGATTGGTCAATAAAAAGAAAAGATTAAGATGGGCAAAATTACACAGACACTGGACAGAGTAAGATTGGAAAAAAGTGTTATGGACAGATGAATCTGAAGTGGGAGATTTGTGCAGGGTAAAAGGGATCTTGAAGAAGGAAGGCTATTACTTCATTTTGCAACGCCATGCCATAGCCCGTGGACGGCGCTTGATTGGAGCTAATTTCCTCCTACAACAGGACAATGACCCAAAGCACAGCTCCAAGAACTATTTAGGGAAGAAGCAGTCAGCTGATTTTCTGTCTATAAAGGAGTGGCCAGCATGGTCATTGGATCTCAAGCTGTTGTGGGAGCAGCTTGGCCATGTGTTACATAAGAAGTGCCCATCAACTTGTGGGAGGTGCTTCAGGAAGCATGGGGTGACATTTCTTCAGATTACCAACAAATTGACAACATTCATGGAAAAAAAGAATATTTCCAAGTGACCCAAAACTTTTGAACAATACTCTATATTGCTTATAACTTTACTAATTAGCTAATTACAGGCTGAAATTGTTCTTACTCCACTCATGTTATAATTTTTCCTTCCTGGGTATACTCTGTTTACAAATGATTCACACTGCATTCTAGCTGTACTACCCACGTTTGGTTCTGACAAGTCACAAAATACCCAAAACAGATAGATAACAGATATTAGTCTGCCCCAACATTTTCAGACTACATGTATGACTTTGTCCCAAGGCCATTGATCACTGTGCATACAAGTCTGGCACGAACAACCATTTGGAATCAGCGTTAGTGGAATTGACTGTACTGAGTAAAGTATTTGACCTAATGTCCTCACAGGCTCAAAGTTTTCATGATTTATTATTTTTTCTATCCCCACTAGGATAGTAAAACCAGCACACAAAAACACCAAAAACAGAGTAGACTTCATGTACTGTAAGTGAATTTAGTGTCCCTATAGCCAAAGCTGTGTCCCCCCTTATCAGATCTGAATGGGCAACAGAACAACAGCCAAAAAAAGATTAGATTAGTCAATTTAGGCTGTAGAAGAATGTAGCCCTTCTCAGAATTCTGTAAAACACAGGTCATTAAGAAAGGTAATTCACAATAATGACCTAGGTTGTGTCCCTTTCTTGATCAGGTTTTTGTTACTAACCAACAACAGGTGGGTTGTTATTTTGTTTGATGGAACATTTCTGTGGTAATTTGATTGTATGTGCCATTTTTGGTGCTTTGGCTTATCCACATTATAACCTATTTCTAAAGTAGGAAGGGCAGCTAAAGAAATACGCATAGTCTTTTCATTATCATCTGGAAAGATGATATATGTATTTTTTCTGAATGTCTTTTCTGTACTGATTTTGGATTATATTCTTGCTGGTAACAGTGAGTAATGTAGCTGTCAGTCAGGATTTACCTCTTCTGTGTTGACTATTGAGATAAATTAACTAGAATATGCATTGAGGCTGTGTTGACAGCAAGCATCTCAACCTTACATATTCATACATATCTAGTGTGTGAGTGTGCTTGTGTGCATGTGCGCCTGCTTGCATGTGTACCTGTGTCTGCATTAGTACAACTGTAAGTCCTCAAGAATAATAAAACAAGAACAATCTGGATTGTTAAATTGTGATAAATTAGGAACTTTGCCTGTCCTTACAAGTTAAAGGGGACTTTTTGGGATTTGGGAAAATTTGCATTTTGAATTCGAATCACTTGCTGTTCCCCAAAACGTCCTCAAAACTACAGTTTCCCTCAGTGTGTGAAGGAAACACATTGCTATTGTGGCCCCCATGTCTACATCAGCATTGCTGAGCCCAACAGAGCCTGAAGAACTATCCAAAGCCCCGACAGAGCCTGAAGAACTGTCCAGAGCCCCGACAGAGCCTGAAGAACCGTCCACAGCCCCAGGAGACCCCATCAAGCCACGCAGAGTCTCATGAGACCCCATCAGATCCCCAGGAGAGAGCATCAGAGCCCCAGGAGACCCCATCAGAGCCCCAGGAGAGAATGTCAGAGCCCCAGGAGACCCCATCAGAGCCCCAGGAGAGAGCATCAGAGCCCCAGGAGACCCCATCAGAGCCCCAGAAGAGAGCGTCAGAGCCTCATGAGACCCCATCAGAGCCCCAGGAGAGAGCGTCAGAGCCTCATGAGACCCCATCAGAGCCCCAGGAGAGAGCGTCAGAGCCCCAGGAGATCCCATCAAGCCGTCCAGAGTCCTGGCAGCACCCTAGCAGCAGCCTGCACACCCAGCGATGGTTGGTCTATCACTGAAAGGGAGGAAATATGGGACGAACTCCCCCTCATTTGCTTCAGCGTTGCACAATTGCCCCCCAAAGGAAAATGTGCCAGAGGCAGCTAGCAGGGCCTGTCCCTCCCCCGCAGCGCTGCCTTCCATCGGGACTTTGTTGGGCCGAGTATAGTAAGGCCCCAGAGGAGCAGCTCTGGGAGGTGGCAGAAGCTAAAAGGGACACATCTGCGATGTCACTCGCAGCCACAATTCATGCTGCACTGCCCCGGCACTGCCCCGGCGACACGGGACCTGGCAGAGGAGGAAGACGACCAGGGTAGAAAGGGTGTAGTGGCTGTCTGAGCATTGATTCCTCCCAGGCCACTCCAGAGACAACGCTGCCATCCCTAGAGAGCGGTTTGTCTGTTCAGTTTTGTTTTCCCCTTCACCTCCTCTGCTATTTCTGTTAATGAAATAACCCCCAGGGCTCTGAAGACTTGTCATGTGTCCATTCTGCATGCCCCTTCCTGTTACACTAGAAAAAGCTGTCTGATTTTTAAAATTTTTAACAAACAATTAATTCTTCTGTCTCATGACCCTCAACCAATTGCCCAGTATTTGCGCAATGGACACGCCGAAATGAGCAGAAGCATGATTAAACCACATCTTTACACATTTAATGTTGTATATGAATTCATGCTTTTTAGACATCCTTGGGTTTCAAAGAAATCTGTTTCTCTGAGAAATCTGGCCACACAGGGTAAGAAGGGAAAGTCCTCAAGTGGTTTCTCTCACCTCAGCACATGAAAAAGTAGTTTAGTTTAAGACGTATGTCTTTATGCTGTCAGTGCTTGACTTGGGCTGGAACGGTCCAGAAAGGCGTTCCGGCACTTCTAATTTTAGGCAAAGAGCGTTCCGGTTCCTTTTTAGGTAAACCTTATTAACACATACATTTTGATGAACGTACTCTAATGTGCGATTTCTCAGTTCCTGCACTTATTTTATTTTATATTTAATAGAATTAAGCGCTGGCTGTCGCTGCAACCTGGTCTAGTTGAAAGCATTGTGACAGGGGAGAAAAGGCAGAGAGTGTAGCTGTCTACTGGAGATGTGTGTGTGTTTTTGGAGTGGTGCATCTCCCTTAGGCACATAAACACTCTGTTTTTACATCCTTTAAAAGATCCTTTTCATATTTTTATGATTTATGTGAGGAGTCATGAGGGCTAGCAGTTAGCGGGTGCCCTACTGAACGCCATTCTGATTCATATCGGGCACACACACATGCCAAACACACACACACAGACACACGCACGCGCAGATAAAGTTGTGTCAACAAGTTCATGTATGTAATATTTTATATTTTTAGAAGAGGGTGTAGGTTTTAAGTGATATATCTAACTATTCAATGCTGTTTCATAACTCTTCAGCATGGTAAATGGACATTTATCTTTCTGTTGGACTTTCTGAAGAACATTAGGACAGGAAAAAAAGCCTTAAGTCTTACAGCAAGCTAGAGATATTATGGCATCAGTAATATTGGAGATTTTTAGGCACCTCTTTCTACCACATGCTACTTTCTATGTTAAGCAGAACACAACTTTCTGTTTCTGTCCCGCTTTTACCTTTAAACCGCGCAACTGAAATGTATATTTCCCCTCACTCCCTCTGTCTGTCTCTCTCTCCATTAACACAATCAACCAATGACAGGGCTCAGGGATAGGAAATAGATGGTGATGCTATTTTTAGCAGCAGGGAAGGAGGGCAGACTGAGGGAGAGGGAGAGGGCAGGAGAGAGAGAGACGGAGGAGATAAATCTCCATTCTAATGTTGCCTCCGGACAGACATAGAAGTACCGAGGACGCTCACAGACAAACATCACTACTTGTTCTTTCTTTTGAAGAGACGCAGCCTTATCTGCACAGACATTCGCACAATCTCTCTTAAAAAGAGTTGACAGGTGCAAGCTGGATATACACACATTACAGGGGCAGAGAACAGAGACAGAGGAAGAGACTTGGATATTCAACACACCTCTTGTTCCAGGTGAGTCTGCAGGACAGGAGTGCCGAAGACCTTTACATTAACCTACAACTGGAACTAGTGAATCAGGAAACACAAAGCATCCTAGTCAGCCTGTGTTATGTAGCTATAGGGATGATGCTAGCATGTGTCTGAGTCACTGTATATAAACTAGGTGTGGTTCTAAATTTAGCTGCCATTCCACCTTGAGGTCTAGGGAGAGGCTTGCTTTTAGGGTTTGGCTGAAGCTATTTTTGACACTGAGGTCAGGACGGAACCACAGTCTGTGGGTTGCAGTCAAGGCTAAAACAATATGGGACAGATAACAAAATATAGGCTACAGTATGTGGTTCTGGCTGGTTCTGGCTGACTGGTTTGGTATTTTTGGTATTTTTGTAGCAGTTTATTTATGTAGCTGTGTCACAGTGTGTTTGTGTTACTCCTCCTGAACAAACTAAGGACAGGAAAGACAAATAAAGAGGACAGAGGGGGATTTTTTGGGGATCAGTTTCCCAGGTATAGAAGTAGTGTTGAGGTGCTTCTTTGAGGATCATTGAAAGGAGCAGTTACAGTGGTGTATGTTCAATAAACTAAAAGGTATTCAAAGTCTGAGACTCTGTGTCAGTCATAAGTCACTCAGATAATATTCCAGCATAATCACTTGCTGACTGAGGTCTCTGTGTGTCTCCTAAGAGACATGCGTCCCAGGTCCAAACTGCTGTCCCAGAAGAGGAGACTGCCGCTTCCCACCATCCGAGAAGGTTATGAGGACCTGGTTAGAGACATGAACCATTTCAACAGCATCAGTCAGATGAACCAGTCCAACACCCTCCGTTCTGCCCACCACGAGCTCTGCACACACAGCCTCTCCTCAGATGACTACCTGCTGTCCATATGTCACCTGGCTCACCCCACATCCCTTTCCACCAAAGACATCATCAACCCTCAACGGCAGGCCTTGACGGGTGTGAGGCCGCCGCAGCTCCCTGTGCATGAGTCGAGCCCTCCAACGCCCGCTGTGCTTCGTCACAGGAAGCGGTTTCGTGAGAGCGACACAGCGGAGTCTGAGATGTGGTCTGAGCTTCTCACTGTTTACCGAGGACGAGGAAAACATTCCATCTATGGCGAGCCTTCGTTTGGTTGCCTAGGCTCTTCAGACCCCTTAGAGTTCCTGTACAGTAGCCCCACCCAATCCACCTGTCAGTCAGATAATGGGAAGCAGGGATTGGGTTTGAGGAGACAAGTGGCACCCCATTACCCCCACTCATGCCCCTCTGACCTGCAGCTGCAACGTAAGAGCAACTGCCCGGAGTTCGGTGACACTGCCACCCTTGACTGTGACCCTTCACCTTCTGACCTCACCCAGCAACCCAGACAGACAGGTGAACAGAGGGTTGCAGAACACCTACAGGGTATAACAAATAGCCCATTAAACAAAGAAAACCAGCGTTGTGACGAGAGGGTGAAAGAGAGGAAGGAAAAGAGGGAAAGCGAGAGAGAGCGCTCCACAGTTGAACATTCCCTGATCTCTCAGTGGATCTCAGACTGTCGCTGTGCCTGGAAAGAGGCCAGTGTACGAGCTTGTATACTGCCCTCAGTTACAGATACATAGTACCACCAGACACAACCACATCAACAGACAGAAGTCCTACAGTATATCACAGAATAACACATATTTACAAATCATAGCACGCCACAGACTTTGTGTGATTCTGAGCCGAGACATCTGTGAATATATACTGATTAGTAGATCTGATTAGATTAATGTAATATTATTATTGAAATATTCCAGGTTTTTTTGCTCTAGCATGTGCTTAACTAAGTTTTGGTGTTACCACAAGGTACGTACATGCTAATATTATTAAACATCTGTGTATAATGAATCGGTCAAAAGCATATTTTTATTTATACAGTGCTGTCTCTCTGATTGTAAGCCTATGACTGTTCATTAGGTATGATTGCTTGTTTTGGGGCACATAAACATCAGCAGTCCAATATTCCACTGAGTCCATTGGTTTCTATGACAACGGCTGGTGAGTCAGTAGAGGTAAACACAGGCATCTTGAAACCACACAGTACAGACTAATGTCCTCAATAAACCATTCAACAGAGAGAAAAGGCACAGAATCATTGGTATAAAAAGTTATTCCATGTTAGATACATGCAGAAAATATTTTTTTTTTCATCTGTGGTGGGAAAACCATAAGCTAAAGTGAGTTAAGGCTTGTGTTAGGGTTATAGTTTGGGTTGAGGCTAGGATGGAGCTAGGGTTATAGTTGGGGTTGGTTTAGGATTGAGCCTGGGTGTGGACATGAAGCTGGGCTAAGGCTAGGGGTACACCTTGACCAGAACAGCTTTGCTCATGCGGCCCTGCGCGCCATCATGCACAAGCTGTCTGTTTCCAACCCATATGACCCTAACAAGAAGGCCAAATACCAAACCAAACATGAGACAACTACATCACTTTGGGTACAAGTCAAAGCATGCATGAACATTCATCTTAGTATTCTTATGAAAACTACTGAACAGAACAGAGAGATTGGACTGAGGTGAATCAAATGTCTAAAGCAAAACTATGTTTTGTCTTTTTGCCTGGCAACACAGACACTTGTTGATGTGTACAAGCACTTTAGATTAAATTATTAAACAAATAGCATGTGAAAATGTATTTATCAACACCCACACGCGCAGCATGTCCGGTCTGGTCAAGACAACCCTGGTGAGAATGAACCCCTAGATGGCAGCCTGAAGATTAGAGATGCAATACGCATTAATGCAACAACATTAAACAAATGTGTGGACAAACAAATAAAATAACACAACTGACATACATGTATGCTTGTGTGGACTCACCTTGTGGTTTTGGTGTCTAGATGAATACAAAGTTTAGTCTATTTCTAAAGTACATTGCTTACAAGGTCATGTTTAGAACCAGAACATTAATATTATGTCCTCTTCTACTGTGAAGAAGAGAAAAGTACCCTTCAGCTAGTGTTCCTGTTGTGTTGCAGTCTCTGTGGTTGCTATATTGAGAGGGCTTTTGCAGAATGGAGTTTTGGTTAAGACCTGTCACCAGTCGCAGGGTGATGGCAACGATGATGGTGTTAAAGAAAAATAATTTATTTCTGACAAGCAAAAATGCTTATATTTAAATTTAAAATATTGCAAGACATTGTGAGCAATGCATTCCTGTGTGTAGTGAGCCCATATTGAGTGACATTTAAGAGATTTCCAATAATTGCCGGTAAGCAAGGATTTATTTATTTTTTAAATGAAGATCATACACAATAAATACAATAGATAACTGTCATGAACATGGCACCACAATGCCAGTATTGTAAAGTCTTCCAGTGTGACGTCCTCCGTTGTCCACCCTGTCATCAGGGTGGGTCAGCAGGGACACAGATCTTTGTTGTAATTAAATTACGTAATATTGTAGAAATGAAAACACAATATTCACTCTTATCAGAACTTTGAAGTGGGTGCCGACAAAAGAGTGTTTGCAGTGGGGATAGAGGAAGAGCTCTTGTTATCTGCGGTTACATCTGCCCACAGAGAATCTCTGATGCCTTTGCTATCTGGATGGAAAACCAGACCACATGAGATTTGAGAGACATGACACATCCTCAGTTGGTCTGCAGTCTTTACTCTAGTTCCAATGGAAAGAGCTAAATAACCCATTCCATCACTGGCACTGCTTTTTAAGAAAAATGTGGAGGCTTGAAATATCATCCACATATCAGTCAGGTTCTAATAACCAGTTGTGAAACAACACCCCGATAGGTGTTTGTTATTAAGTATTGTGACATCTTTATGGCATGTGTTGTGGGGTCGAGGGTTAGAAAGGCTACATTTATGAAGCAGTGTTTGGCTGGTGGCTGACCTTATCTCACCACAGGCCTGTCAGAATAGGCTTGTGGTGAGATAGGGTTTCAAACACAGTGGTGACTCCACTGATAGGTCTTTATGTTAACTTAATCTTGTTTAATGCTGCACCCATTGCTCTACTGCTAGCTCTGGGGACAAACTTTGCTTCACAATCTTGGGACGGACTATTTCTGAAGCCCAAATCAGCTCCAATGTCTTTGGTCGTCAGTGATTTGTCAAGATGCTTACTTACTGTACATCACCAGGTTTTGACCCTGCAACGTAAACACTACACATACTCTGAGACTGGCAATCAGTTTTATACAGTATGTGCAGCTTAATAAAGCCAAATAGTGAATGATATATGATTACATTTGGGCATTTTTTTTAACTGCATAATGTCAGCTGTCCATTGACTCTTACCCAATTCTTGATGTTGTTGGATGACGTGTATTGTGGGCAGGGTTGGGTAGGTTACTTTTTAAATGTAATCCGTTACAGTTACAAGTTACCTGTCCACATATGTAATCAGTAATGTAACTTTTTGATTACTCAAACTCAGTAACGTAATCTGATCACTTTGAATTACTTTTAGATAACTTTCATGTTAAGAGGCATTGGAAAAAAATAGGAATAGCCTATAACCAAATGAACACCTTTTGCGGGATCAATCAATGTTAGAGATTACATAGTTGGCCAAAAACGGAATTTGCATTTTACCTTATGGGTTGTGTACAGTGCCTTTGGAAAGGGTTTCTAAACCATTGCTTTCTACTTCAATATGATTGTGCTACATCTCTACATAACACGCTAAAGGTCTGTCAGATATTCAGTCAATACAATTAATCCAATAACTCTCGATCTTCCAGAATCTGACTTTTTATCTGAACATAACCCAAAATCTAATGATGCGTTAGCCTATTGTGTTATTTGTGTTTCATTCATGTTTTTAATTGCTTCAAAACCTTTTTGAAAAAGAAATGGCAATTACTCAAAAAGGGCATTGACATTGTTGTATATAAAAATTAAGATATCCGTAGCTTTTCGCGCATAAACTAAATCTGCAGTAGTCTGATGTTTTGCTCCACAACCAACAACATTGTCGTAATGTTGCAGAAACCCCACGCACACGAATGCACGTTTGCAATCGTGAACACCCGCATAGAAATAAGATTTACCCACGCGAACGTAACCTGCGATTATTAGGGCCACCAGTGATGCATTTTCAAAACGCAAATGAAATAAATAAACTGATTATAAACCTGCACTCTTAGCTTAAAGTAAATGACGTCAGCAGCCAATGATAACCAGTGAACACTATTTTCAGAGATGCAAAGCAATGCAGAATCAAATGGCCTACCTGTATGGACAGAGTTGATGTGGCTGCGTCAAATGCAAATAATCATCCTTTGGCAGAGTGCTTCCCAGCACACCTTTTCTCCTCAAATGTCGTGGTGAATTCCATATGTTTTATCTTGAAGGCAGGGCCATGTTACAGCTATCTAAAAAATAGTTGCCTAATCTATTAAACAATTCCTGTCTAAGTTGTTCGGTGCAACTCGTCCTGACTGTGTTGTTCGGTGCATTTGACAAATAAACCTTGAAACTTGAAAAATATATAACATCAGGTAGGTCGATCGCCTATCATTGTTCTGAGAAAGATGCGTCGAATAGATAACTAAATAGCATTTTATATAGCTCGGCTAATATAATCGTGGATATAGCCTACTCTGTTTTTGCCAACCATCCAACCAACCAAAATCGGAGAAAATTAAACTAGTCTGGTTTAATTTTCTGGTTTAATAACCACTAGTCTGGTTTAATAACCACTAATCTGGTTATGCGAGGATTTGCGCGCATGACGATCACACACAACTGAGGCGCGCAGTTCTTATTTTGGTTCACATAACGATGTTTTTAAAACATTAAATAATAAAATCAAACATGCTACGTGTCATAATTATTTCGCGCACCTATTTTTTTTTTCAATTGAAGTAATCCAAAAGTAATCATACATTTTTTCAAAAGTATCTGTAATCCGATTACAATATTTTTGTTGGTAACGTAACGGATTACAGTTACTGTTTTTTGTAATCCGTTACATGTAACAGATTACTTGTATTACGGATTACTTGTAATCCATTACTCCCCAACTCTGGTTGTGGGGTAGAGGGTTAGAAAAGCTACATTTATGAAGCAGTGTTTGGCTGGTGGCTAACCTTATCTCACCACAGGCCTGTTAGAATAGGCCTGTGGTGAGATAGGGTTTCAAACACAGTGGTGACTCCACTGATAGGTCTTCATGTTAACTTAATGTTGTTTAATACTGCACCCATTGCTCTACTGCTAGCTCTGGGGACAAACTTTTCTCCACAATCTTGGGACAGACTATTTCTGAAGCCCAAATCAGCTCCATTGTCTTTGGTCGTCAGTGATTTGTCAGGATGCTTACTTACTGTACATCACCAGGTTTGACCCATACTCTGCACATACTCTGCGGCTGTCATTCAGTTTTATACAGTATTTCCATCTTAATAAAGCCAAATAGTGAATGATATATGATTACATTTGGGCATTTTTTTTAACTGCATAATGTCAGCTGTCCATTGACTCTTACCCAACCCTTCCCATAAGCTTGATGTTGTTGGATCTTGTACGTAACATCCAGAGATACCAAACGTGTCCTGTATTGTCTGAAAACAAATGCATTTGAGGGCCCGCTCCCTTACCCGGACATACACTTAACTAACGTTGGAACTTCCTTTGAAACTGTAAGTGCAGTTTCCATAACATGTTTGAGACCCCAACATCCAGACAGAGTTCTGTCTGAGCCAGTCCCATGCTGTTGGAAATCCAAACAGGACCTGAAACTATTTGTTTCCCATCTTTCATTATAGTGATACTCGTCTCTAAATGCATCACAGTATTACTTCAACAAGAAATTTTTTTGACAAAAAAAACTGAGAACTGAAAATAAAGAGTGAAACAGGATAACAGCTGGTTTGAGTCTAGCCTCAACCTGTTCCAAATCATCCAAAACGTTGGTGGGGTTAATTTGTCCGAAACAAATATTTTTTCTAGACCTTCTGTGAACAATTAAAATCCAATCAAATGTTATTTGTCAAGTGCCATTGTCATTTGCCATTGTTATTTGTCAGATGTAAAATAACAGTGACACGATCTTACTATTCCAACAATACAGAGTTTAAGTCAAAGTGAATTAAGGAAAGGAATAGACAATTCAAATAAGTCAAATAAATAAGACGTAGAAGGAATATGTGCACTTTAAATAATGAACAACAATCAGTAATTATTATAGCTTGGCTATACATAGGAAGTGGGTTTATATTCTGTACATGTACGTACTAGTAACAGGATATATCAGTATAGAAGCAACAGTATATGCAGTGATTGTCAAATTGTGTGCTGGTGTATGACATGAATTTTTTCTTCTTTTTTTTCTTTTTCTGCATAAACATTTGTTTGTGTGGGAAAGTGGAGGGGGGTGTAGAAACCAGGAAGTTGGCAGACAATCTGAACTAAAGGGTTAGTGTAAAAAAGGTAAGGGTAATGATTACTCAGTCCAGGACTGAGTAATCATTTTGTGGTCTTGTTTAACCGTTTTATGTCTTGGGGGTAGAAGCTGTACACCTGTGCAGTTGCCGTACCAAGCAGTAATGCTCTGACTGGTGCTGCTGTATAACTTTGAAGATCAGAAGGCCCATGTAAAATTTTTTCAGACTTCAGAGTAGGAAGAGGCGATGGCGTGCCCTCTACTCAAGTGTATGTCTGGGCCATGTACATGACACATGCACAGAGGAAACTCTTGACTCTGGCATTTTTGTTTATAGGGACTATGGTGGCCTGATAGTTGATGTTACAGACTGGATCAAGAAAACATAGAGATGTCTTTGAAAACACGGTCCAGTTGCACCCTGGTATTACATGTTGCCCTGTGGCTTTGCAAATGCAAACCTGTTTACGAGTCTTACATTGGAAATCAAGAGCACATTGTTGTCCAGAACAGCAGATGCTTTCATCCGTGGTTCACTGTTATTTGACTCAATGCAAGCATAGAAGGCATTTAGTCAATAACCTATTCAAACTCTGTATAGCTGATGCTACGCCTTGGCCAGTAAGCCTTTGTAGTCATCATGCCACCATGAACATAACCCCAAGTAAATCAAAGAAATAACGTTTCCACATTAAAATTAACAACTTGTCAACAGTGCCACAATCTCTGGCAAAGGGATGAATCCGTCATCAGTTTAAGGAATGTGGGAAAATATTTCATATGCAAGTATCAAAGTTATTAGTGTAGAAATTGTTGTTTTTGTTCTATTATTAGAACGAAACACTGTTTCTGATAGTCGTTGTACAATGTAACCATTAAAATACATGATGCAACACATATTAGTGTTTGTCGGATGACTAAATTAGCTAAATTACCTTACCAAAAACATAACTGCAGATAATATCTCCGACAGGACATCAAGGAAAGACCAAAGGAAACCACAGCTAAAATATTTAAGGGCTACAAACACTGAGGTATATTCCATTGCAAATATAAGAATTGTTTATTATGGATTTTCAATTAAAACTTTTGACGTGGTGATTTTTAGTGTTTGGTAAAAATTGTCATTACTTCACCCATACTATGAACCCTGTGGAGGGCCGGCATGACACATCGACATGGCTGCTACCAGTATGAACTGTGGGACTGTCTTAGGAATTATGTTCCCCGTGATGTTTTTTTTTTTTTTTACAAATTATTAAGGATCTATGTTCTGAAAAATGTGTGTGGTGGACTGAGATTCTTAGCAGGAATTCTTTAAAGCAGGACTATCGCTTTTTATTTCCCACAAATGTAAGTTTCTTAATATTAAAATATAATAAATAAATATAATATACCAGGGCAAATTTCAATGTAATGCAACCGTTATCCCTTAGTCATTGTAAAGCCAATGATTTAATAATCATATTTTTTATAATAGTGATTAAAAGAATGTCTATCTAGGGGTTAGTCATTAGTTACAGAGTTGACAAACCACTGATGGAGTTTTTTAAAAGTTTTTTTAATGTCCAATTCAATCCAAACTTTGAGCACAAAATCTGAGTTGACAAATAATTTACTGTATAAGTTGTATACAAACTAGCAATTTCATGAATCTTAATCCATTAAGGATATGGGGTTAGTGTCGCCGGGGAAATCCACAAAAACCTTTATTTGAAACGTTATTCAAAATTGCATATCTTCAGAAAGCCCCCCTCCAGATGAAACTGGTTAGCAATAGAGCAGTAGCATCCAACTCTTAAACAAGTTCTCTACCATTTGCACTTTTGAATTGACAGAGAAGGCTGTAGAGTTAAACCCTAAGTACTCTACCACAAGATGTTATAGTTGTGACGATGGTCAATTAACATATTTGTAATAGTATAGAACCTAACAGATCATAAGCGGTCTTGTCGCACCAAATCTAATGATGACATGACTGAGGGGTCATTGAGTTACAGATGACCCAGCTCATTCCTGATTCATTTAGGATGTTTGAAAGATCAAACCAAAACTCAGGACACAACTTTAATAAAGCCACAGAGTGCTATTTAACTAAACTACAAAAGATTTATCAGTTGATTCGTAGTTCTAAATGCACTAAGGCTGAAATATTCTTATACAGACTATGACAGACCGGGGGAGAAAGATCATCGTTTTTACACAGGAAAAAGTAGAGGAGGCTTAGCTGCAGTCTTACTAAAGTGTTAACCACAGAGGCTCAGCTCGCCCATGGTATGATGAGAGCAGCTCTGCAAAGACAATGAAATGTTCTGAAACCCCCAAAAACATCCAACATCTTTAACATCCACCCACATAAACCCACGTAAAACCCCGTAACAAAATAAAGTTTGAAATATTTAAATATAGTGCAATATAGTTAATTAACTAAGTATTATTAATTAACTAAATACACCCGAGTCGTTCTATTTGAGAAATGTCTATCCAATCTTGTAATTTTTATTTTTTCATATTCAGTTACTAAAAAGATAAACATTTAATAACGTTAATACAGAGATAATAACATTTTTCACAGAGAATTAGAAATAATGAATAACAGTATTATTAAAAGGCATAGGATAATTAAACATATTTTCCCCTGACTGGGATTTGGGAGATCAACCATAATCAATACATAGATGTTGTTAATTCCTTTAAGATTTACAAATTACATTTATTTCACAAATCCTGACAGAAAAATAAATTAAATAAAGCTAGGATTTAAAGGAGACATTAAAATTTAAAGTAGGATTTAAAGCAGGCATTTTATTGTGTTTTGTGGGGTAGTTTCCGTTTCCATTTAATAGGGAAATTTCCCCGCATCACTAGGTAAAGGCTTCAGACATGGGTATATAAATGAGCCATTCTCTCAACCTCTCACAGCTCTCACCACTACTCTACACGCAACATGACCATGACAATCAGAATCCTCTTGCTACTTGCGGTCACCGTGTGCATCACTGTAGCCCAGCGTGAGTGTTCCTTTATAACAAATTCTTGTGTTTGTCAATGTCAATAGAACATATGTCAATAGAAAATGTTGACATATATTCTATTGACAATAGAATATATGTCAAAATGTCAATAGAATATATATTCTTCAGGGAAGCTTGGTTTGTATTTCCGATTGTTTTTGTGTATTTCGGTTCGGAAATCCAGTAGCAGTGACATGTTTGAACTCAATTCCGATTCTCTGTTTAGGCCCTCTGAGCCAACGTTGTTTGTGTCGGAGGGTCCGGGACAAAAACTTTGGGGCCATAAAATCAGTGGAGGATGTCCAGATCTTCCCGCCATCACAATCCTGTACCAGGCTGGAGATTATGTAAGTATTTTATAATGTATCTAATCAGTTATGATGATCATCATGATGATGACAAGGATTTTGAGATAAGTAGACAGTTACAAAGTCAATGTGAACTTAACCATTCTACATGTTGACAGTGTTAGTCTTAAAAACGGAGTGCAGTACTGCCTGGACCCCAAAATGAAGATAGTGCAGAACCTTCTCACTCGCATGATGTGAGTCATGTAAATAATATTTTTTTCCCTCGGTTTACCACTTGTTATCATTTACCATCAAGTTAAAATTATTCTTTATGTGTATCGCATTAAACACTCGATCATTTACTGCACGTTTATTCAGGACACAGATGTGAATAGACCTGTCTCACCACAGTGTCCTATTGATTAATTTACAGGAACAAGCTTGCTCCCCCAACTGTTCCCAGTCCAACTGAGGTCACCCCAAATTAGAGCAGCACTGATTCTTCTGACAACTGACTCCATGTCTCAAGCTCTATACTGGACCAGCTCGGACTTGAGACTAGTGCACTGCTGTCCTATAATGTCTGATGTTCCTTCACTCTCAGTGTTAAAGAACATGACACTGTCTAAGCAATTTAATGCACAAGCTACATTTCAAACTTAATTATCTACTTTTGTACGTTTTCAAATTTCAAATGTCTATTTTTGACTTTTCTGCAATTATTTTTGTTGTTTTGCGCAGTTTTTGTCTCAATCCAGTGCTATGAATTGATGTAAGTGAACATTAATAAAGCTATTTTCTTATTATTTTTACTGTAATGTTTCAAAGCAGATTTTTTTTATTTATAAAGAACATTGAATTTTTTTTTATAGAGTATCTGAAATGATAAGAGTGTCAGCTAAAAGATCGTAAAATGTGCAATTAACTTGTTCTTCGTAGTCTGAAAATAATTTACATAGTTCCATCATGTGGCTGCAATGGAGCAGCGCATAGGGCCCACAAAAGGCCTGTGATTGGTATAGTTTACAGAAGGAACGCCCATGCCTTGCATCTACATTATACACCAATACAGAATCCTATACTATACAACCAGCAGCTGGCGTCATATGCCTGAAAATCCCAGAACATGTCCTCCTACAATTTCCAGGACATCATGGACATTAGAAAGGCAGATGATTTGAACTTGGATAGGGTTAATCACACGTAAGAAATATCTTGGGATTACTTCTGACACTGATGAGTGTGGTCTAGCAGATGCAGTAGAGCTGTGACCCAAATCGTAGCCCATTCCCTATTTAGAACACTATTTATTGGCCAAGGTCCAGTGGGGCTCTATCTAGTCAAGTGTACAGTGAAGGAGGCTGCCAGTTGGGATGCACAAACATCACATAGAAGGCAGAAGACCTTTCCAGCTGATAATAAATAAGTGTACAGACCTTTCGAGGGGCATGGGCCAAAATGAAAGGGCTCCTCGTAAATACGCAGGCAGCAATGCACCCTTCTGTTCCCTCATGACTGTCATCTTCCGCAATGGGCATACGAGACATACGACACATACACGTCTGCTTGAATGACGCACGGTTTTACCCCTCCTTGCCATGGTCTCGGACGTTCAGACAAACATCACAGGGAACCTGACCCAGTGAAAAAGACCTACCATCAGGTCGCTGTCGTTATTTTTGGGGTTGATATGAAGCAAGTAGAGAATGTGTCCTCATTCCATGGTATAGGGTGTGTCTATTTTTCGTCAGTTGGCCCCAGCAACAGACCACAGGATCAGCACTTTCATGGGCAAATTGGTTGCAATCTTAGAGATTTACTAAATTATCCTAATGTGGGATTCACTGAACTTCTTGAGGTTATGATGTCCCTGCAGTGAACTAAGGGAAGTGTGAAGAAGCACTATGTGCCCAGAGGAAAGTATTGTGTGACCGTGGGGGCTCTGGGCTGTGATAACACAATGTACAGTAGTAATGGTAGAAAGGAAAAACACCCTTGAGGATCAGTGTATGGCGGGATACAACACCACAATACAGTACATATAAATAAATAACATGTCAATAGTAATCAAACGGTTTGGCGAGGTATAACAATTAAAACAACGTTAATTTGAAAACGTGTTTCGGGTCTTAGCGTCATGTCTAATTACAAACCAGACAAATCCATGCGTCGGGGAGGACTTTGGACTAGAAATCCATCACAGCATGACCACTTCCGTGCTCGTTCATTGGTGCAGTGCTTGCACTTGCTTACGTCCCCTGTCCAAAAGTCATGAATAGTCCGCCGGTGTCTGTTCACCAAATCGTCTCAAATACAGCGCAGTTGACTGTGAGTGGAGTTTATTGAGGCTGAGCAGATATAGGCTACATCGTTGTCAGAGGTGAGGAAGTTATCGCATTGTGCAGATTTTTTTGTTGTTTTATAAGGCCTACGCATGATCTATGGGCGATTTTTGAGGGGATTGCTTCGGTTGATATTTATGTTATAATATGTTAATACCCTACAGCAACTGCGTACCGAATCAAACTTTTCGTTTGATCGAGTGTAGGCTACGGTAATGCTATTTGCATTCTTTTGTAAGTAGCCACGTTCTAAGATTTTTAAAGCACATGTAGCCCATTCTTATATTCCATATTAAACATGCCTTTCTCGTCTTTTTGCAAGTCATCGTCATCTGGCTACTGCGGCTGCTGACTTGGTTAGCTTTTACATAGCCAATTGTTCACTGATTCAGCACATTCACCTAAGTCTTGCAAAAAAGAGATTATGTATACACTACCGTTGAAAAGTTTGGGGTCACTTAGAAATGTCCTTGTTTTCCATGAAAACATACATAAAATGAGTTTGAATAGGAAATATAGCAACATTTATAAGAAATATAGTCATTCACAAGGTTATAAATAATGATTTTTAATCAAATAATAATTGTGTCATTCAAACTTTGCTTTCGTCACAGAATCCTCCCTTTTCAGTTATTACAGCCTTGCATACCTTTGTCATTCTAGTTGTCAATTTGTTGAGGTAATCTGAAGAGATTTCACCCCATGCTTCCTGAAGTACCTCCCATAAGTTGGTTTGGTGGGCCCTTGATGGGCACTTCTTATGTACCACATGGTCAAGCTGCTCCGACAACAGCTCAATAGGGTTGAGATCCGGTGACTGTGCTGGCCACTCTGTTATAGACAGAAAACCAGCTGACTACTTTTTCCCTTAATATTTCTTGCATAGTTGTGCTTGGGTCATTGTCATGGCATGGTGTTGTAAAATGGAGTGATAGATCTTCAAGATCCATTTTACCCTGTACAAACATCCCACTTCACAACTACCAAAGCACTGCAGACCAACATGTTGTCTCCACTCTCCACCATGCTTGACAGATGGCACCAAGCACTGCTCCAGCATCTTTTCATTTGGTCTGTGTCTCGCAAATGTTGTTTTTTGTGATCCAAACACCTCAAACTTCGTCTGTCCATAACACCTCAGAATCGTCTGTCCATAACACTTTCTTTCAATCTTCCTCTGTCCAGTGTCGTTGTGCTTTTGCCCATATAATCTTTTCTTTTTATTATCCGGTCTGAGATATGGCTTTTTCTTTGCAACTCTGCCTAGAAGGCCAGCATCCCTGAGTCGCCTCCTTACTGTTGACATTGAGACTGATGTTTTGTGGGTACTGTTTAATGAAGCTACCAGTTGAGGACCTGTGTGGCGTCTCTGTCTCAAACTAGACACTCAAATGTATTTGTCTTCTTGATCAGTTGTGCACTGGGGCCTCCCAATCCTCTTTCTACTGTGGTTAGAGCTAGTTTGTGTTGTTCCTCCACTACCGATCAAAAGTTTGGGGTCACTTAGAATTGTCCATGTTTTCAAAGACTTAAAATATCATCAAACTGATCAGAAATACAGTGTAGACGTTAATGTGGTAAATGACTATTGTATCTGGAATCAGCTGATTTTAATGGAATATCTACATACTGCAGGCGTACAGAGACCCATTATCAGCAAAAGTCAGTCCTGTGTTCCAATGGCACGTTGTGTTTGCTAATCCAAGAATAATTTTAAAAGGCTATGTAATCATTAGAAAACCCTTTTGTAATTATGTTAGCACAGCTGTAAACTGTTGTGCTGATTAAAGAAGCAAGTCAACTGGCCATCTTTACTAGTTGACTAGTTGAGTATCTGGTGCATCAGCAATTGTGGGTTCGATTACAGGCTCAAAATAGACAGAAACAAAGAACTTTCTTCTGAAACCTGTCATTCTATTCTTGTTCTAAGAAATTAAGGTTATTCCATGTGAGAAATAGCCAAGAAACTGAAGATCTCCTACAATGCTGTGTACTACTCCCTTCACAGACTAGCGCAAACTGGCTCTAACCAGAATAGAAAGAGGAGTGGGAGGCCCTGGTGCACAACTGAGCAAGAGGACAAATACATGAAAGAGAGAGAGAGAGAGAGAATATACGGTATGTGTATATAGCCTATATAAAAATCTGAAGATTGAGGTTTTAATAACTGAGCTCAAAATAAAAATAAAAAAGTATATTCATGGTACTCTTTTTGTAAGTGCCATTGAAGTTTGGATTTCTAATACAAAATAAAATGATCACATTTGGAAAAAAAAACTGCTATGGATTTGTCCTACTGTATATTCATATTTGTGGCGTGTTTTTTGTTCAAGCTATTGAATACTGGAATGTATAATAAAACAAAAAACACTGAAATGTGAAAACATTATTGAATCTTTCTATGTATCAGAATACACCATATAGAAAATCCAACATAAGAGGAATTGTACAGCTACACTTGTGAATGGTGTGTTTGTTAATGATGTTTTGATAAGATGGTGGTAGATAGGGAGAGCCCAGACCACAAAGTATGTTTACACTTGTTATAGGGTGCATGTTATGTAAAAAGTATTGGTCTGTTGCAACTTGCAATATGAATACTAAATCCATTGTATTACTTTATCATCTCATAAAACTTAAGACTGAAACATTGCTGCAACATCAAATTTGTGGCCAAATGAAAATAGCACCTCGGTGTGATGTCTCATGACTCATCCTGACCTTATGTAACACTAGCATTGGTAACCAGACTTAGGTCTATTTGGAGGATTGGAGCCTGTCCCAAGACAGTGTGCTCTTCCCAAAACGAACATAAAAAACTCAACAGTATATTCAGACTCTACACACCGCTCCAGCATCTATTCCTCCACGATACTACACCCCGCTTTAGCCTCTTTTCCTGCCTGATACTACACACCGCTTCAGCCTCTTTCCTCCCTGATACTACAAACTGCTCTAGCTTCTATTCCTCCACGCTACTAGACAGCGCTCCAGCCTCTATTCCTTCCCAGTACTACACAACGCTCCAGCCTCTATTCCTTCCCAGTACTACACAGCGCTCTAGCCTCTATTCCTTCCCAGTACTACACAACGCTCCAGCCTCTATTCCTTCCCAATACAACACACCACTCCTGCCTCTATTCCTTCCCAATACAACACACCACTCCTGCCTCTATTCCTTCCCAATACAACACACCACTCCAGCTTCTATTCCTTCCCAATACTAAACAATGCTCCAGCCTCTATTCCTTCCCAATCCTACACAATGCTCCAGCCTCTATTCCTTCCCAATCCTACACAATGCTCCAGCCTCTATTCCTTCCCAATACTACACAATGCTCAGGCCTCTATGCCTCCCTGCTACTACATACCGCTTCAGCCTCTCTTCCTCCTGAATTCAACAGAGGGAGCAGAATTTGCCAATAGCGTTGTGAATCGCTAACCTTATTCTTTATTCTTTACGTTTTGTTAGTTTTGTATCTCTGCCCACTGATTATCTAATGTTTTTTTATATTATTGTCATAGAGCTTGATCATCCATTGTGCAGAATGGGATCCAGACGAGGGGATATACCAGGTAATACCAAAAAAATGTTGCAAGAAAATAAATGAACAAATTTAAAAGAAAAAATGTAATGATAAGTAACTTTTTCTTTGATTCAGAAAACCCAAATATAGATACAGTTGGTGCTTCATTAAATGCAGCTATGATGTTTTTTTCTGTTGTTGTCTTCAATTTCAGCACTGGAGTCTGGTGTTTCTGGAGGATTCTTTGGGGGGTTCTCGTCTCCTATTGGTATGTCAAGACGAGCCTTTAGCTATGACGAAGCTTTGGACGCACCCATGCAGTCCCCTCCCTCTGACCTGTGCGTCAACAACCCCTGGAAGAACCCCCTCATACCACAGAGGAAGTTCAACAGGATTGCAGAGGTACAGAGCGCCAACACTATCGGCAAGGACTATTTGGTCTTGTGTTTAACAAGTAACAAAACAAAGAATAATCAAATGAATCAAGTAAGATACTGAGGTTGCTTTTCATCAATAGTCTTTCAAATTAATACTTACGGTACTGTAGCTCAGACGTTGTGTAATAGTATTTGCTGTGAACAGACCTTGACACAGATGTGCCAACCTGGCCAGGCTTATAACTATTGACTGTAGAGTTGAATGAACCGTTGCTGGGGGAGGTAACCCTGATAATTCCCATATTATGTTGATAATATTAGACCCATGGAACTGTTGTTGTGTGCAGGAGGACGAGAGTGGGACACTGACCTTCTCCGCCTGTCAGTATGATGCAGTGGCTGCAGCCCCTGTCAAGTCCCCTGTCCCAGTTGTTAAGGCCAAAGCCTCCTCTCTCATGAACACACTTATGACCAGTAAGTAAAAAATAAAAAATAAATAAAAATGTACAAACACAAATGCTATGGATGTTTCCATAATCCATAATACAGTGTTTCTCAATCCTGGTCCTCGGGACCTAAAGGGGTGCACGTTTTTGTTTTTGCCCAAGCACTCACACACCTGATTCAAATTAAAGACTTAATGATAGGTTGATTATGTCAATCAAGTGTGTAAGTGGTAGGATAACATTTGAAACAGGTGTGTGAGTGCTTGGGCAAAAACAAAAACGTGCACCCCTTTGGGTCCCGAGGACCAGGATTGGGAAACACTGCGTCTAGTATATTAAAATAGGAGTCTGTTTTTGGGGGCTCTAAATTTGTTTGATAAAAGAAAACTGGGGCAAGAAAACTGTAAATTATATTGAAATACAGTGCATTTTCCTAAATGAATAAGCTGATACTTGATAATCAAACATACTTATACTCCACAATGGGATGATATTACATAATATCACTGATTTTAAATATGTTCTCGTTTACATACCTATTTAGCTGAGGCTCTATCCAGAACAACTGGCAGTTACTGCATTCATCTCATGATATGCAACTCAGTAGTAGTAATTACACCTTACACAATATATATGTTGCCCCAGCACAACAATATGTGTTTCCTAACTCCCCACTGTGAACCCAACCCTGGTCCTTCAGAGCAGTCCCAGGAGAGCTTGCAGAGGTTCGAGCTCCAAGCAGGACTGACAGAAGCTGGCTATACCCCCCACAAGGGTCTTTCTGCTGAGGAAGCCCAATTCCACCTCCTTGCTGAGAAACCGAGGCCTGTAAGTTTGACAAGGAGGATTAGTGAGAAGTCATGCTCTCTGAGTCATACAATCTGACATGGCAAAGGTGGTTGGGAGAAGGACAAAGTGGCACGCAAGAGCAGTCAATCTTCAAGAACCAAAAGCATGCATGGCTAGCTGCTGCTCTTTTCGGTTCATTACAGTACTGCTTTTGCCTTTTTTCTTTTTTCAGGCGAGAGTTGAGTAAAATAGAGAAATACAACCCTCATGTTGTTGGCATACATCAGCATGCCTTGATGTTCCTTTGCTAAAATAGAGATATGGGTCTTGTCTAGTAGACTGTAGTTTGTCAGACCAGTGGGCCAGACTGTGATCCTCAATGTACCTTAAATTCAGTTTGTAGCTTTAAACAGGTCGATGGGAAACAGTGTTATTAGTCCTATCATAGCTTGGTCTGATTTTTTTATTTGTGCTGTTCATGCAAGCATCATTGCGTGTTTATAAGTGTTTAGCTATGGTGTGTGTGTGCACGTGTGTACTACTGTACTTGTGAGGTCCAGATGACCACAGTAGTGTAGTAAACCATGGCAAATTATGTTGCCGATCTTCACTTATATAAATTGCTTTTTTAGGCTTGGGTTTAAGATTAGGGTTAGTATAGTAAAATAAGTGTTTGTGTATGCATGTGTGTGGGTGCATTGTACATTCTCAAAATTCACCTGTGTATTATATGCATCTACTATACATATCTTTTCACGTTGTATTATCTTGTTTTTTACTGCTTTTTTATTACATTATTTTTCTTTGTTTGGTTTCAGAAATGTTTTATTTTTTACTACGTTAGGAGCTACACATGCATTTTGTTGCAAGCCTGTATTACGCCTGCCCAATCTTTGTATGCAACCAGTATGTTCATCTTAAAAAGAACGGAGTTATATTTATCATAATTAAAAGGGATATACAGGTGCTGGTCATAAAATTAGAATATCATCAAAAAGTTGATTTATTTCAGTAATTCCATTCAAAAAGTGAAACTTGTATAATGTATACATTCATTCCACACAGACTGACATATTTCAAGTGTTTATTTCTTTTAATTTTGATGATTATCACTGACAACTAATGAAAACCCCAAATTCAGTATCTCAGAAAATT
>JACXGI010002926.1:0-67903 GCA_016801175.1 Esox masquinongy
CCTTGTGCAAGGTGTCAATGGTCGTCTTTTGGACAGCTGTCAAGTCAGCAGTCTTCCCCATGATTGTGTAGCCTACAGAACTAGACTGAGAGACCATTTAAAGGCCTTTGGAGGTGTTTTGAGTTAATTAGCTGATTAGAGTGTGGCACCAGGTGTCTTCAATATTGAACCTTTTCACAATATTCTAATTTTCTGAGATTCTGAATTTGGGGTTTTCATTAGTTGTCCATTATAATCATCAAAATTAAAAGGAATAAACACTTGAAATATATCAGTCTGTGTGGAATGAATGTATACATTATACAAGTTTCACTTTTTGAATGGAATTACTGAAATAAATCAACTTTTTGATGATATTCTAATTATATGACCAGCACCTGTATACTTCTTAGCCTACTGTTAGCAAGTGGATGAAAGTCAACTAATTCAAGGGAAGATGGAATATATTTACTGAATTAATGTTACCCCCGGAAAAAACATTTGGCCACAAAACGCAACGAGACGTTCAGCTGTGGAATCGAAAGGCGGTTGAGAGTGCAGAAAACGGTGAGTTAAGCAAATAGCATATAGCTGGCTAGCTTGGCTACCTATCTTCTCTAGACTCTTCCATCCAATAATCTCAATGTTGTGTGTTGATTAGTATTGTCTTCTAGTTCTGTAGTTTTGCGTGTCAACCACACGGCTTCCTCCATACACACAGTCGCTTTTTTTTCACATGAACGGTCATTGAGCCGATGTTACATAAGAACAACACCCTGTCCTTCGCGCGTTATGTAGTGCTCATGTGGTATCGGTAGTTTTTAAAAACATGTATTTCGGTTAACCGAATATTTTTCGAATAACACATACTATTCGGATAGTAAAATATGGTCCAATGCACATCCCTAATGTTAGCTAGCTAAGTTAATATTCATTGCACATCTACACATTCCACTTGTTATGTACATATACTTAATACTTGTAAATACTTTTTTCTGCCCTCTATTTGCACTTCTGGTTAGGTGCTAACTGCATTTCGTTGTACTGTACTTGGACCGTTAGCTATGTTGAGATACAAACATTATGGCAGGTTGAACAAAGTGCCTGCAGTGAGGGCAGCAATTTACCCCTGACGTCCAATAGGATACAACTCGGCCCTTTGAGAATTTTGTTTGTCTTCTGGATTTGGTGCAGACGCAGCACTTGAAAAAGGGATTCAACAATTGCTATCACATCGTCCCCTAGTCAATTTTAAGTTCAGCACTGTGAACACACATGGGCTGAGAATGGTAGTCCATGGTTATTTGAAGCAATCATCAAGCGAACTAAGAAATGTCTCTCCATCCTCTGATATTTTGTAGAATATGATTGAAAAATTTAGAAGACAAAAAAACCCATTTGAAACATTGATCTTGCACTTGTGGTGTTATGTGCCAGGCTGTAGTAATTGCAAGCGAACGCCGGAAAGTGCTTTGTCGCACAGATCTCACTGGTATAAACAGCACATTCAAGTTTAATTTATACCATACCAACAAACAATAACAAATGAACACATTTACCAGTACAAATGCTGGTTTCCATTGATAATTTCCTTATGACAAGCGAATAATGACTTTCTCAACGTTCCACTAAGGGTGAGATCAGAATTTTACATGATGAGACACGGAGGGAAATGGGGGAGGGGTCATGCTTTTTTAATTTCAGTCTTGGGGAGTGTTTACTATTTTTTTTATTTAGTCAAAGGGAGGGTCATGTAATTTTATAATCAATGACATTTCAGTATCTGTCAGGCTTTTGGAACTTACTAATTGACTGGCTGAACATAGTGTATTTCTATATCATTTTTCTTTTGGCTATTTGATCAGTCCCTCTGTACTTGTGGCGGTACGAACCGTTTCCATTCATGAATTTGGACGATGCTAATACCGCTAATTACAGACTGGGACAGAGCTGAATAATGGATTATTTGAAAAAAAGACTCTATGTGCCTTCTGGAATATCTCTTGGTAAGTGAACTTTGAAAAAAAATATGAATTTTGGATGTACTATCCCTTTAAGTAGGCAAAAGACAATAGAACCAATAATCAAAGGGGAATAAAGACTAATAATAGATGGCTCATTGTCTTCTGCAGTTAGCCCATGCGCTGTACTGCCTATGGAGATTTTACTTTAAAACCTGCGAAAAACCTCAACCCCACCATCATTTGGGGTTTGGCAGTGTTGTGATTTTGCTATGAAAAAACATTTCTTTTTCACATAGATAATCGTAAAGTTCTATCAAATTGCATCACTGAGGGGAGAGCAATACAACCAGATGACACTGCATTTGCGCTAGCTTGATCCTGTCTAATAATAACTTAAAGCGATTTACAAATGTATAACTCTACGATAAATTGTAAATATTTGTTATTATTCCCCTTTAATAATAGGTGGAATGAGTTATCTCTACCCTACTCACCCCTCAGGACGCACCCCTCAGAGTCCAGGAGTCCCCAGAATGTTCAGACACATATTTGATAGTTCTTTTATGTCATGATTTCATGACTTTACATAGTTGATTATTGTTCATGCATGATGCACTGTTGGAGCTAGCAGAAAAACCAGCACCACCACACAATATTTTTGCTCAAATCATTATAACATTAGACAAGCTGTACGTGTCCAATAAACTTTATTATAAAAATCTGTACATCATATTATTCACCCTGGAACAGTGATGAGTGATAACTGAGAATGCTCCTGCATGACCACACTAATCTGATAGACACATTTCTGTTCTCCTCAAAGATACATTTATTTTACTTTCAGAAATGTTGACAAAAAAAGATCTGTTGTTCTACATACCCTCAGCCCAGTGTAACATATAGATTGAGAGGACATGGTGCCGTCTTGGACATTTGAACTACCAGTATTGTACTATGCACAAAACACTTCCTCTGCTGTCCTCTGGTCCCTGCTGGTTTAGGCATTCTTTTCCAGTTTATCTTTGGGATACTGAAGAATGTCTCAAAAACACCTTGGTCCATGTAAGCGTTGAAAATGATTATCGAACACAGAAATCATGTTCTTGGTTGGAGATAGTTGACAACCAAAAACTGAGCCCTGTACTTCCAGTCATTACAACATATCACCATTGCTCTGGACAGTTTCCAGAAAGGCACCACCGGTCTGAGTTTGCCAATATTCTCTTCTCATCACCTTATTTTTTCAATGCTGTATTCGGTTCTGGCTCACACACATATTGCCCTTCTTTTAAATAAATGAAAACGTATAACATTTTTTGAAACATACATTTCAACTAGATAATTCTAAACAATGTTAGAATTTTGTTGACAGGTGCTAGCTTGGTATATGTATATGTTCTCTAACTCACCTCAGACAGAATTTTATATTTATTTATAGAAACCCACACCTTTCCAAATCCACCACGTTAGGGGGTGGGACAAAATCAGATCAGGAAGTCCACCTCACTTCTCCCCTAAAGTGTGTTGTAGTTTCCAAAAAACATGTTATTTCCCCCCAAATACGTCACTCTGGGTAACTTGCTCTAACTATCTTTTAAACTATAAAAAAGTGTTGGGAAGGGGTTTTTGCTTTCATGTTGGAAACATGATCTGCACAATGATTTTGAAGTGTTTTGGGTTATGGAGTTCAACTATATAATGATGACAAAAATGTCCCCAAAATGTGGTTGAATCAGAAAAAGTTGAGAATGTGTTTGTGTATATGTGTCTGGTTGGCAGGCTGTCTCTCTCTTTCTCTCTCACTTGTTTTTGTGCCTACTCTGTGTGAGTACTGCTCTATAAGTGATGAGAGAGGAAGAGAGACAGAGAACGTGAGAGAAAAAGACCATCAGAATGAGTGAGGGAAAAGAGGCCCATAGCCTAAGCCTGAGCGTCGATACAAGGCTACTCGTTGCTCCTACGTCCCTGCGGTGGGAGAGAGGAAACGGACGAAGGATTTACGGTTGGGTCTTGACTTGTACACATTCCTGGTGTTGTTTTTCTCCCCTTGGCCCCCTTGGCCATACCAAAGGCCTCTAAAACAACAGCCTGTCAGGTTGTGACAGCTGGCTTCAAACAGCTTCTGCAGCACAGCAGCAACCCAAACCCTTGTTCCCATGCTTACAGGAGCCCCACACTGATGGTTGAATGTACGTCACTGTGTATCGTTGTGTGAGTTTGTACAGCATGTGTTTCTGTAGCGTGATGGAAGGATGGTGTTTCTGTGTGTCTGTATATCGGTGTAAAGTATCAGTCAAAGGTTTGGACACACCCATTCACTTGGTTTATGTCTGTGTAATTTTTGGACTGACACAAGGAGTCCCAGAAGTGACATGATGAAAAAAAATGTTGAAGCTTAAGAATACTATTTATTTTAAGGGAAGAAAATAATTATTTTAAAGATTCAAGATGATTTTGAGGGAACGGACACATGCCCAAGGAGATTTAATCACTGACATCCAGGTAGTTATCACCAATAGTATTGTTTATTACCAGTAATCATCCAGTAGGCTTTTATTCTATTTAAAGTATTGACAAAAAAAGTTGTCCATGTTAGCTTCCGCTGGCAACATGTAATACATCTGCTGTAGAAATGTTTTTGGATGCCCCCGTGGGAAGCAACTCATTGAGGGTAAGCACCTCAAAGCAGCACCAGTACTAATTCACATCAGCATTGATGAATCCCAGGGGTATTAACTGTAGCTAAGTGGCATGTAACATGATGTATTACTCAACTATCTAAATAATCATAACTATATTGACACGCTTTTTAATTTGTTTCTGGCAGGTTAAAAAGTGTATGAAAAAGGTTACGTTAACAATATCAGTGATATTGCCAAAAAACATTTCCTTGCAGCTGCATTGCATTGGTGGTAACCACCTGGATATCAGTGATACAGTACAATCTACCCTGCACCCTGTCCTTCCCTCCTGCTTGCTGTAGCAATGCGACTGTCCGCAGTATATGAGGGAAGGAGGCAGTATCACGGTGACTGCTAAATCACTTCACATGATTGTGTTTTTCACAGAAACAATGATTAGATTCAACTTTTTTGTCATTGAACAAGTACTAGTACAGTACAATGAAATAGAAGAGCGCAAAAAAATTTGTGAAACAATTAAGAACAATTTATGTTATAAGTTGGATATATAAATGTGCAATGAAGGCAAATGCAAATACAAATGGCAATTCTAAATGTGCAGTGAAGGCAAATTAAAAGTGCAATGTAGCATGTGCAACTGAAATGCAGGGATAGCAGCAATGTGGTTCCCAAGGTAGACATATGCATGTAACAACTGAAAACGTTTGCAAAGCAATGTCAGAGTCCAGTAGTAACAGTGAAGAGTGCAAAGAGTGTAGTACAACAAGGTCCCTGAGAGGCAGTACTAAGCGATGGGTGGGTATGGTTAGTGCTGGGTTAGCACAGAGTTCAGCAGGGTTAGCTGGAAAGGAACTCTTCCTGAGCCTGCTGGTGCAGGAATGAAGAGACCTGTACTGCCTGCCTGATGGTAGGAGGGTAAATGGTTTGTAGCATGGAAGTGAAGGGTCCCTAATGATGCCGCACGCCCTATGCAGACAATGCTTGCGCTGGCAGTCTATGATGGCTGGGAGCTGGGTACCAGCAATGACGTTAACATCTAACAGTTACAGGTGAAATAAAAACGGAATGGTTCTGAATACGCTCAGAAGTCCCAATACATAACTTGACATGCTCACGGGAGTGATGCCACTTTGACATGATCTTTATCCCTTCTACCCATAACTAGTTAGAAGACCAGAGTGAGTGTGACAGCATGAGATTTATCCCTTCTATACATTTTCCAATATTTTATTTAATCAAAAATCATTTTCTGGCCTCAAAACAATAATTTCCCCCCTCAAAATAGTATTGTGAGGCCTCTCTCAAAATACATTTTGAGGCTTTATAATAATTGTTTTCTTTCCTGAAAATACATTTGGAGTCCTCAAAACAATTATTTTGTTCCTTAAAAAATACTTTGCGGCCTCAAAATAATTGTTGTTCCTTCAAAATATATGTATTTTATTCATGTCACCGGTATGGCTCAATAGAGTCCAGATGGTGGTAATCATCTAAAACATTGTTTCTCTTGGGTGGTGAGTTTAACCTTATCACCATGTGATAAAGACATTTGTCACAAACTACATGATAGATGGCAGGTGTAGAGAGAGAAAAAAATTATATGATTGTTTAAATTTAATAATATATATATATATATATATATATATATATATATATATATACAGCTCTGGAAAAAATGAAGAGACCACGGCACCTTTTTCTTTCCTTTCCAAAAAAGTTGAGAAGGAAGGTTTTGAGTGAGGAACAGAAGGGTTAAAATTAAGAGACCACTGCAAATTGAAGCTCCTGTTCCTCACTCAAAACTTTCCTTATCAACTTTTTTGGAAAGGAAAGAAAAAGGTGCAGTGGTCTTTTAATTTTTTCCGGAGCTGTATATACAGTCAGGTCGGGAAATATTTGGACACTGACACAATTTTCATAATTTTGGCTCTGTACGCCACCATAATGGATTTGAAATGAAACAACCGAAATGCAACTGAAGTGCAGATTTACAGCTTTAATTCAAATGGTTGAACAAAAATATCCTACAATATCCTACAATCATCCACCACTGCTGTCTTCTGTGGACATCCGGCCTTTTTGTGTTGCAGAGCTCACCAGTGTGTTCTTTTTTGCCGGACCACGTATGCGGAGCCGCCCTAGAAGAGCGAATGTCTCTTACTGACTGTCTGAATGACTGACTGAGTGAGTGAGTGAGTGAGTGAGTGAGCGAGCGAGCAAGCGAATGAGCGACCTTGTTAAATATCGTAGCGGTTAGAGAAGCGGACCTGCAAGCTATAGGTTCCGTGATCGAATCTCCTCACAGTCAAAACAAAGTATGCATTTAGATTTGTTCCAGATAGACAAAAACTTCACTGGCTATATCCTTCAGTATCTACATTATAGTAAGCCTAAACTAAATCTGTTTACGGTTATATTGTGACTGTTTCTGGTGGATTTTCAAAGATACGCATCTGTGCATGCCTTTGGGGGTAATAATATAGGATTTATCAAAACCCCTTGGGCAGTAAAAGAGTTGGGGTTTCCACGATTCTCTTGTCTTTTCACTTGACAAGAAAGTCAGTTATCATCACCTATAGTTATTGTATCAATGTCATTCACGAATTAAAGAAAAACTAATGTTTTTGTGCCATGAAATGACATAGCTTTGGCAGGGAAAAGTTCATCTTCAGTCTCGCTAGCAGTTGCTCAATTCTTATGACTATTCCTAGAAAGTTAGTAGATACTAGTAAGCCTATTACTGGCTAATAAGCTGTTAAAATGGCCAGTGGCAAAAGCCATAGTTCATAGACGCTATTTGTGGTGGAGGTAAACTTAATAAAAAACAGTTTAACACAATTCTGAATGGTGTCTAGCGACTCGTACAATGTGTAGCGCCTTGGCGCAGTGGTTAACACTACAACTGCCAAATGCCTACACCAATTGGTGTTTGAGTTTGTAATCAAAATAAAACTGCCATTTTGAAAGCTACACCCTCCTCCTTCCATGACTTTTCATAAATAGGCATATATTACATTGTTCCGTTGTCGGAATTCTAAACTGAAGAACAGAAAACTATTTAGAGACTATTTACCTGTTTTTTTTACCCTATTTTCCGACTTAATATGCCAACAGCCCACGCCACTTAGCGTTGGTACCCAAATGGTACCCAGGCGCTAATCACCCCTCGCTGAATGCATGACGTCAATGGATGAATGTGCGATACTCCCAGATTAATGAAAACTTAATTAGTCTATTATTGAAACATAATACAAATGATATAGGCTACTTATCACACCGTTTTTTCAATAGGAGATTCAGCATATTGTGTAGGCTAATTCATCAAATGTAAATCGAAAATGTAAATCTACATTATTTTAGGAGGGAAAGAGAAACTAAATCGCACACCCATCCTATCGTCTCTTTTTGAATTTTCTCTGCTTATTTTACTGAAGCCAAATGTATTAGGCTAAATAATTATTCACAAAACGAAATTCCAATGATTTCTCCTCTTTTTCTACTAACTCCTCTTTTTTCGATAACTTATTCATGTCACCTATAGAAAAATCTTATAAGCCAGTAATCTATGAGACTAGAGCTATGCATTGGCATTGAAATCATTTCGGACCTTGTCTTTTTCTATGTATTCTTTTTTTTAGTTGTTTTTTTTAGTATGATGAGACCTTCAATAAACACATTCTTGTATTTTTCAAATTCATTAGCCATTTAAAACAGACGAATTCTGTAATTCATTATTTTTGAGACTTCTATGTAGTTTGATGACGAGCACTACATTTGTGCTGGCATTTGTGCTGGCAGCACAATATCCAGCAATATCCAGCATAATATAATGTCATAAGGTAATATAGTTAACAATCTAGTCTGTACATTTTATGTTTAATGTCCGTTCCAATGTTATTCTTGTCTGTTCTTTTTCACAGACTAGATTGTTAACTATATTGCCTTATACATTTCAATGATGGCTTTTATTGTGATAAAGAAAATCTGAGTTAGCACTGCTAGCATAATATCCTGCTGCTAGAAGAACGGTAATGAAGCCTCGAATGGCCATCACTATCGTCACCTATATTGATAGATACTGTATCAATGTCATTCACGAATGGCTAATTAGCTGTTAAAACGGGAGGGCAACAATGGTCAATGCTTTTTATTGCGAGCCGGCTGAACTAGGCTTGCCTGGTTTCTTGTTTTCTCAGACTGTACCAAACTGTTGATTTGGTCACTCCTAATGTTTCTGCTACCTCTGATGGATATTTTTGTTGTGCCGCCTAAGGATGGCCTGTTTCACTTGCATTGAGAGCTCCTTTGACTGCATATTGTGGGTTCACAGCAACAGCTTCCAAATGCAAATGCCACAGCTGGAATCAACTCCAGACCTTTTACCTGCTTAATTGATGAAGAAATAACGAAGGAATAGCCCACACCTGTCCATGAAACTGCTTTTGAGTCAATTTTCTTTTGGTCCCTTGAAAAAGAGGAGGCTACATTTTAAAGAGCTGTAATTCCTGAACCCTTCCACAAATTTGGATGTGAATACCCTCAAATGAAAGCTGAAAGACTGCCCTTTAATCCCATATTCATTATTTAACTGTAACTTTAATATATTTTAGTAAACAGCCAAAGTAACAAAACTTGTGTCAGTGTCCAATTATTTCCAGACCTAACTGTATGTGATTCCGCTGCGGTAATTTTACCATGGCACCCCACCAATGGCATGGCAACATTTTTCATGCCACTTCAACAAAAAATAAAATAAATAATGAAAATGTCTTGTTAGACAAATGGCACAATTTGAAACTACTGTTAGAGATGCTCTCTGAGCATTTCTAACTATTGTTAGAGTTGTTCTCTGATCATTGCACATGGTAATTCTCCATCTTAGCATCTGCATATTGTGCATTTGCACATTTTATGCCCCTGTCTCTCTGCCGTGCCCCAAAGCGTACTTGCACATCATAATCTGCACAGTAATTTGCTCTTTAACACATGCTCAGGTATGCCTGTGTGACTGTCCCATTATTTATCCCATATTTATTGATCTAGTTTTTAAACAGACCTCTTTTGCACAAACTGTACATAGACTTTTTCTATTAATTACTTTGATTATCCTACATTTTATACTTAGTGTATTTTATGTGTCATTTTATGTTGTCTTAGCACTATAATGCTTTTTCTTGGCCAGGTCGCCATTGCAAATGATAATTTGCTCTCAATCGGCCTACCTGGTTATATAAAGGTGAAATAAAAAATAAATAAATTTGCCAGGGTACAACACTGTTCTTAAGGATATGAGCCACCAACACACTCTATGCAGATGAACTGCACGAGAACAACAGACGTCCTCACCACTTTCAAAACAGCAGTCGGTCTCCCTGTGAGCACCGTGCGATTATTATTTAGTTATTTAGTGTATGCCTCTTCAGCAGAAAGGAGATAGGCTTTTAGAAACCACAGCGGCCGTGGACAGCCTTCCTTTAGATTGCTGTAGCAGCCACGGACGGCCGTGTTTCATTAACAAGGCCAGCTATTTAACAACAGTTTAACAACAGTATAAATATCACAAAATCTACCTGTAACTGTATTCCCAAGGATGCTGTCATTAATAAGACACCACAAAAAGGGTATGCTATTATTTTACTTTTTCATTTTTTATAATTTCTGTACTCAAAATGCTAGCGCCCAAGCGGCCACGACTTTTTAAGTTAGAAGAGGCTGTTTCTGTGTTGCTTGATAAGCAATAATGATGTCGAGGTGAGTGACAAATAAACTGCGGATATATGTTTTGTGTTTTCCATATTGGATGCTGTGAAATGTTGGTAATATCTTTTAGATGGCAATAGCATACCTGTCACCAGGGACGTCACTAGAAATCCATAAATAGGGGGGGCAAAGCCTCTTTTACGGGGTCTGGGCATACTCCCCCAGGATTTTTTTTTAAAGCCCCCAAAACATCTTTTCATCATGTATTTTTAGCGTAACAAGTGTAAAATCAAAATGAAGTTATTTTTGGTTAAGGTTGGCTAAAAGTATACCTGTCTCATAGTTTGTGTTAGACATTGATGTAATATGACTTACTTAAATTCTATCCAAATAAAGAAATTGAGAAAAAAATAAAGAAAAAAGTCTACTCTGTCCCCATCCAACACCAACAAAAGGCACAAAAATGGCTGTACTGTGTAACCAAAATACTTGTATGGGTTTTATTTTGAGAGAGAGAGAAAGAGTCATGAGAAGACATGCAGGTCATATTATTCCCATAGAAAAAAATATTTGAGTTATTTGAGTTTCACCCTATTGTTAATTGTTGCTCAAAATGAACCCAGAAATTCAATACACATGGAACATCTTTAACAATATCATCCACAATGGGGCAAAACTAAACTCAACTAATGAGCTAAATGAAATTAAAATACTGAAAAATAATTAGGAATAAAATCTGATGGAAAAAGTAAGATCCCAAACAAATATTACAACTTATATTACAAAACTGCTCCTCCTGCTTCTCTCTTTTAATGCTTATTTTTTGTGTGGACCCATCAAAGTGTACCTCCTATTTTTAAGGGTGGCAAAGCAGTCAATGACACTATTGTGGCTTAGAGGCCCAAGCACTACACCCTCAATGGACATGGCTGCAAGACTTGCAAGCCTTTTCTGACCCATTGGCTTTATGCAACCAGGAGTGCAGCCGGTGCAGTGCACTAAAGGTTCTTTCACAGAGGCAGCTGCTCTCAGACCAACAGGTAGACAATCAAAAATAGCAGGACTGCATTTATGGACCGCCGCTGGCATGCCCAGCGAGTGTTTGAGAGCTATGCAAGTTCAGCTGATGCTATTCTGAGTTTGGACTAAGCTTCTTTGAACCTGTGGTGGTTAAATAGGGATGTACTGAAAAACAAATACACATTCTCCAATACACTGAAAAAGTCAGCAGCCTCCAGAATAGCCCTGTAAGTATGACACAACACCAAATTAAGCTCATGAGCATAGCAATGTACATAAATTGCCTCCGGATGCAGCACTCTGAAATGGGCTTGCACACCTCCTTTGGACCCACTCATGACAGCTGCACCATCATAGGTCTGTGCAATTCACTTTAGCCCTGCTAACCCTCTCATTTACAGCTGCTATTGCAACTCATTTGCTATCGATTGGGTATCAAATTACTTGATTTCTGCTAATGCTACCGTAATAAACGCTCCTTAACTGTCCCCTCTGTCACATACCTAACACACAGAGCCAATTGTTCAGACTGCCCATCCCTGGCCTCATCCACCATAATGGCATACATTCTACGACATCTCACAGACTATGGTGTCCGTAATCTCTTGAGCACAGCATTTAATCATGTTGTTCTCAGATTCTGGAGAGAGATACGTTGCATTTGATGGAGTATTGTACCTTTGCAGGAAAGGGTCAAACTCCTTCAAAAGCTCCATACATTCAAGAAAGTTCCCTCTAATTGTGCTTTCACAAGATTCATCACTGGCACGGAAAGAGAGACCCTGTCTTCCTAACATTGAGGTGACTGCAACAAATCTCCTCAGATTCTCCCTTCTCTCTGCAATATCACTAGCATGAGCAGATGTTAAAATCTGAGCAATGTTCCCATGATTGCTAGTTGCCTGGTAGCTTTGCCATGCCACAAAACTGTCCCTGTGTGTTTGTGCCATCTCATGTTTACCAAAGATAAACAAAACTTTTTTCCAATTTTTGCAGCTATTACTGACAAAAGAATAAAATTGAATGTTTTTGCCAAAAACACGGAAAGCAGAAAGCTGCATTTTGTGGACAGAGTACTCAAACCAGCAGTGCTGAAATGCCCTTTTCTGTGTACCAAAGCGTTCATGTGGGTAGCTATTCAGCTTCACTTGCCTGGGCCCAGTATCTTCGTCACCTAAATTGCTCTAATTTCTGGAAGAAGTTGCTGCAGCAACTTGATTAATTTCTTTCTCTGGATTTGTTTGCTGCCCCCTGTCTCTCGGGATCTGTTTCTTGTCCCCTGCCTTCTGGATCTGTTTGTTGTCCCTGTCTCTCTGGATCTGTTTGCAGTCCCTCTTGCTCAGGATCTGTTTCTTGTCTCTATCTCTGGGCATGCTTGCCAGGGTCCAACATTAATGATGGCCCGCTGGCCCGGGGCCAGTAAGACCTAACGTCAGGCCAGTAGACAAAGACAGTCACTGGCCTCAATTTCCCCATTTACATTCATAGTGTCGTATTAAAACGTTTGCTTTTCATATTTGTCACTCTTCCCCCTTCGATTTTCGCTTCTAGCATTAAAATGCGTCTGTGGCGCTTTTCCTCGCCCCTGTGTGTGTTACTGTACAGGTGTCGTCTTTTTGACCAATAATATTCGATGACTCGTCTGTTTTGACCAATCATAGTTCATAGTGCATTCTAGAGCAGGACCCAAATGTGACATTGTGTCAAGCAAAGCAAATGCGATCACTTTTCGTGGAAAAAAACGGTTCCATTGGTCGAAAACGATAATGGCAAATTACACGTACTGTACTGCTGTTCATGTTGTGCGTTCCCAATGAAAGCCAATAAGGCAGGGTCGTTTATTAAGGGAACAAACTACCGTAAACCTGCTCTTAAGTCCCTGCAACATGTCACGTGTATTGCGGACAAACTGGCTGTTGACAACCCGGGTCCGAACTTAACGCCTGCCAAATGTCAAATACGGGTAGATTTTATGTTTGGCTAGTAAATCTCAGAAGGCTATCTGCCACACTTGTGGGTAAATGTTTGTACCCAACATTTCTCTCTTATTTTAATCAGAGCAGCGGATAGCGTCACAGTTTTGATGCGCAGCAACAGAAAAACAGTATATTTTATGACATACAACTTTTTTTACCAAGCTTAGCTCATTTTACTTTACTTTTACTTAGCGCATTTTCCATCGCACACAGTTTACTATTGCACGAGCATAAGAGCAGAGCAACAACGTTCGGAGTATCAAGCTAGCGACTGAGGTCAGAGAAAAGTAACTGGCTGTGTCTGCATGTGCACGTTCCTGTTGAACTGTCAGTAAGTGGCTGTCACAATGATATAAATAGGTATGACCTAAGCCATCGTCTGAGCGACAACCCAAGGTAAGTAGCTAGCTGGCTAACTGTCACAACGGATAGATACAATGGGTTAGCGTCATGCAGGCAACATTAGAGATTTGGCAGCAACAATAAGACCTCCGGTTTTCGTATTTTGCCTTCAAAATAAGTCTGCGGTGAAACGTTGTATACATTCGGCGGCAACAATAAGACTTCCGATTTTCGTATTTTGCCTTCAAAATTAAAGTATGCGATGTGTAGTGTATATCGTGTACATTTTGAAAGGATAAACTACCTGGGGTAAAATATAAATTAAACAGATTACTATTTAAATAATACTATATAAGGTAAAGACTATTATAAGGTGGAGCACATTGAAAAATGGTTAGAGCTTAAGTAAATTCATGTAGAGAACCTTTCTAATATAAAAAAAACAGATTTTTGATGTTATTGTTGTTAATCTGCTTTTGCTCATTAGCTTTGGAGAGGGTTTGTGTTATAAATCTGGATGGCAATTCATGAACAGTTTTAAAGAATGGTTTATTGAGCGGGAGTCCTTAGTTTTTTTAGGGAATGTATTGTCAAATAATTTAGGAAAGTTGACAAGGAAGAGTGACAGGTGTAAAGGGAAGACGTTATTGGAGAACATAAAAAACATGTTTGTAGCATCACAGACAAATAATTATTTTTTGAGAATTGGAGGTTTGGAGATAAAGGAGTTTCAAGAGGCTGGCTACAGTATGATGCTGAGGCTGTGGTGACCAGTTATTCTGTGTGTGGCCAGTATGCTAAAGATAAAAGCAGAAGCAACTAATTTGTCATCGGAAGTAAAACGTTTGTATTCAGCATAATACCTTATTATCTCAATGAAATGTACTGAAATTAATGTATACGTGACACAAAAAGGCAATTTACGATTTTGGCCGGTAAAAAATATGCTTGGCCAGTGTATTTTTTCATCTACCAGCCCCCTTGGTGAGCCAAAAAGTTAGTTTCGAACAATGTTGACAACCCTGCGGCAGCAGTAATGAATGTCTGCCTGCTCCGAATTAATGAGGTGACGCGTAGCCAAATTGAAAAACTTATTACCACTGCCTATCATGTTGTGACGAGGGAGAAACCATTCACGGACTACTGGCATGACATAGTCTGTTGAATACGGATAGAGAAACTATACGGACATGGCTTGTCGAAAGTAAGTTTCATGTTAACTACGCCTGCCTAAGCGCTTGCTAGCAGTGACACAAGAAGCCAGTCAACCAACTAGTGCAGGTACTGTATTGCACCATATGTATGTTCTCCAAAATATATTAACTCACTTATTTTATATTCATGTTTTTGTCACATCAAATAAGCAAGCATCTTCATGAAAAGATGATAATGATATTTATAGTAGCTGATATTTTGATTTAGCTACTATAAATAACATTTATTACAAAGTAAGTGGTGAACCCCTCAGGGCTGAGGGAGCATTGATGAAGGTTAGTGATAAAAAAGCAAATAGATGTTTAAGCTTTCAGTTAAACTTGTATTTGTACAGAGTGAACCCCTCCCCATCCTCACTTCTGACAGACCCATCCTCTCCAGAATGATCTTTTGATACCCAATCATGTGACTGACCTGTTGCCAATTGACCTAATTATTTGTGTGATATTCCACCATGTTTAGTTTTGTAGTACTACACAACTTCTCCAGTATTTTGTTGCCTCTGTCACAACTTTTTGAAACGTGTTGCTGGCATTAAATTCAAAGTGGACATATATTTTTCAATAAAGATTAAATGTCTCAGTTTCAACTTTTGATATGTTGTCTTTGTACTATTTTCTATTGAATATAGGGTTTAAATTATTTGCACATCATTGCATTCAGTATTTATTTACATTTTACACACCGACCCAACGTTTTTGGTTGTAAGTAATCAATTATAAAATCTACAACACTAAGTGTAGAGAAAATGAAGGAGTTTGAATACTTTTGAAGGCACAGTAGATATTTAAATTGTCCTGGTGAGAAGTGGCAACGTAGAGTGCAATCAGGATTGCTTTATCTGTGGATCTGTTGGGATTTTAATTGAATGTAAACTGAAATGGGTCCAGAATGTCCGGGATGATGGCACTGATGTGAGCCATGACTGACCAGCCTTGCAAAGCATTTCATGGCTACTAATTGCTGCAAGCCAATTTCTTAGCATTCTTTGGCTATGGGAATAAGGTGGTTTGCTTGAAACCGCTTCCTATTATGGACTGGGTCAGGAAGAGGTTGAAGATGTCTGTGAAGACCCCTGCCAACTGATCTGTGTATGTACTGAGGTAAGACTCTGTTATTTCATCTGGAACTTCATAAAAATCGTATACCTTCTACAAAGATCGAAGGCTCATAGTTATCCAGAACGTGTGCTTGTGTTTGTGTATGCACACTTGTGTGTGTCTCAAATACATCTCCCCCTCTTTCCCCCTTCTCCCAGGTGGCAGTGTGGCTTTGAAGCATGGCTCACCTCCCTCCTTGTGATTCCCCTGTACTCTGGCTGTCCAGGTGTGTATGGGCTGCACCCAAATGTCTGAGAGAAAAATGTCCTTTTTGTCTGAGCTCTGTCAACCAGCTCTGTCACACCATTGATCTCTCTGCCTCTCCCTCTTCCCTTTAGAGTGCTACCACACCTCTTAAATACTCCTTAGTCTTAGATGTTGGACTTGGGAGAAACCAAAGCCTATTTGGGGGGGGGGGGTTTGGAAGGAGGGGCTATTCTCTTGCCACTAATAGGATAATTGTTTGCACTCTACAGGTGCTCGCCACTCAAATGAGCTCACAGCTCAAGTGTGGCTGTTCAGAGGGAGTGGAGGATTAGAATTTTTAGGAGTGCTGGCTGAAGACATAGGAAACATACAAGCACACTGCCAGAAAAAAGACATGGATACACACACATTAAGCCGGTCAGTGGAAGTAGGCTACTGAAAAAGGATTCATGTGGCCTACAAGTACACACACATGCTTGTGTGACCTCTAAAGGGTCATGACTCATATCCAAAATTCAACAATGCCATCAGTCATCTGAGGCCAAACACACCTCTCTTTATGGTTCAGAGGAAAACACAAAAACATGTGAATGAGTCACCTTGCAAGGTGTATCCTTATGATCTGTGTGCACATGCTGATAAATACTTGCTTTTGCTTTAGAACTGCTGTTCAGCCCTCTACTTCTGTCCCACAAACAAGAATGAAAAGAACAGAACATTTTTGGTTTGAGAGATCCCATATGTCTCAAGAGAAAGGAAGGGGGTGTTAGAGATAAAAAAAAAAAAAAAGACAAAGTGAAACATAAACACACAAGAGACAGAGGCATTTAAAGAGGAAGCATATGAGAAAGAAAGATGATCAGCCTTGAATAAAATACATTTTTATTTTTTATTGTCTTTGATCACTTTGTCAGCTGGATAGTTGGGGATTTAGGCAGCACTCTGTTTGACGCTCCGAGCACCAAGGCCTCTGGCTAAACTTTAGCCCAGATGAGAAATGGTGAGAAGGGAAGATGTCAGACGATTACATGGAGATAAGAAGCCTTGTGACGAATGGCCATGAACATCTGACACAGCCTGCCTGCCTCAGGCCCACACACACACACACACACACACACACACACACACACACACACACACACAGGACAGATACAGTACCACTACAGTCCGTTGTCCTCTTTGTTGGGGGGATATGCAGGTATTTTGCAACTGACATTTCCTGTGCTATTCTCCACAATTGAGTGTACCGCATTTCACAAATCTCCTTGATGTTTTCCCCCTATCTCGACCGGTATTTTCATTGAAAACGAATTTACTGTTCTTTTTCTCAGGAAATTCTGAAGCCATAAAAAGTGGGACTATTATGCCGCATTTCCACTTAAACTTTATCCCGGTACCAGGGCTACACTGGTAATTTATGCTAATGTTGGCTCTAAACTTTCAAGTTTTGACTATACTTTTGGTACCAAGGACTTGAGGGGCTCAGATGGGGAGGGAAGAGTAAACTATCAATGCGATTTGCTTTTCCGGTTATGAAAAATAAAATACCATCATTTATTGGTAGTAAAATAAATGTAATGATAACGCTATGATAGTTTGTTTACAATAAGGCATTTGAACTTGAGCAATAAAACTAATTTCTTCCTCAAACACCTGCGACCGGCTCCAGCTACACTTGTGACACTGCAACTGTAAGCCAGTGTATTCATTATTTAATTGAATAAGTATTTTGTCAAAACTATCTACCTTTAATAGAAGGATTTGGGAGAATTCTGAGGTAATTTTGTGTTGTTATAGGCTCTGCAGGCAACATCTCGGTCTCAGCGCTCCGTTTTTCTGTTGAGTCACTGGCATTGTACCACCTTCGGTCGTTCCAACTCTTTCCGTTGTGAGTCTTTGCTTCCCTGTACTGTTGCTTTATTTTCTTTATTTTATCAGGAATCTGTTTGTTAGATCGGATGAAAACCATTACAAGACTAAGCTCCTAAGACTAAGCAAATGATACACATCGCTATTCGAATAGCACAACATGCAGCTTATGTCCACTGCAGAACATGCAGAGGACATAATCTTACCTTCCAATGGTAACCAACACCACAAAGGATCCAAAATGGACTGCACACACTAAATGAATTATACCAACCTATCTCTCAGGAGTCAAAATGGACAATCTAAGTGGATGATGCCAACTCCACACCCAGGAGCCAATATTGGCACTAACTACAGGTGAGTGACATTCCAAAATAAAATTAAGCCAGCCTCTTGGATAAATGATACTTCTAAATCCCCTATGTCTGTAATGCACTAATATTTAAGTGCATATGCCCATATAATAAATGCAAATACAATTGCAAAGTACTATATTAAGATGTTATCTAAGCGACATGCCCCAAACAGTGAGAGGTAGATAGAAATATATATACAGCATATATATTAGTGTTATAAGTACCTCACCCGAGCAGGAAAGGATCAAAAGGGAAAGAGAAACTGACAAAAAATTATTTTAAAAACATCTGAGCTGTTTGGAGTTTTGACCAAAAACATACTGTAAAGTTAACTGCCAATCTGATCCTAACAGCACCTCTGCTCAACAAAAGTGTGAGGATAGGGGTTGGAGAAAGCAACACGACATTCCAGAGACATCAACAAAAGAATCATTGCATAAAGTTGATAAGAGACATACCATTTACAGGCCTGAGTAGGCTTGAGCAGTAAAAAACATGAAGTTGTTACATTTTGTTAACAACAGGTTTTTTTCCAAAAATGCAGATGAATGTAATTTTATTTTAAATGCACTGCTGGTATTGCAGGTGGTGGCCAAAAACAATTGCTATCTCCTTATCCTTCCTGACTGATTCTTCTCTAGTTTTGCGTTTTGCTAGTGTCTACTGGTAGCATGAGGCGGTACCTGCAGCCCATTCAGATTGCACAGGTATTCCAGCTCCTCCAGGATGGCACATCCATACGTGCTGTCGCATGAAAATTTGCTGTGTCTTCCAGGAGAGCCTCAAGGGCATGGAGGAGATAGCAGGAGATGGGCCATGAGGAGAGCTGGACAGGATGGTAGAAGGGTATCAACCCAGCAGTAGGACTGGGGAGGCATATTCTTGGAGGGTCACACAGACCACCACGTGCTAGCCAACAGTACCCTGACTGCTGTTAGGTACCTGGGATGAAATCCTCAGACCTTACACTGGTGCAGTAGGCACTGGGTTCCTCCTGGTGCAGCACAATGCCCGGCCTCTTGTGGCCTGAGTGTGTAGGCAGTTGGCATTGGCATTGATGCCATTGAATGGCCCTCACATTCCCCAGACCTGAATTCAATTGTGAACCTCTGGGACGTTATGTATCGGTGCATCCGACGCCGCCAAGTAGCACCACAGACTGTCCAGGAGCTCACTGATGCCCTGATCCAGGTCTGGGAGGAGATCCCCCAGGATACCTTCTGCCGTCTCATCAGGAGCATGCCCAGACGTTGTCGGAAGTGCATACAGGCATGTGGGGGCCATACACCCTACTGAGTCACATTACAAGTTGCCATGATGAAATTCACGCAAGTTGAAACATCCTGTGATTTCAGTTGTTTACTTTGAGTTTGAATCAAGCTGTCAGTGCCTGGCCGGGGTGCCTCTAGGCATCTCTATGTGCCTGGAGGCCACAGTCAGGGCCTGACTGCAAGAAGTTTATTAAAAAAGTAATGGACATCCTTAACCGCTCTACACCTCACATCCTTCACCTCAACCGTGACACCAGCCCTCAATCAGGGATTTTGGTTTCCATTGACTGTTGTTACGTCATTTTGTTCTCAACGAATTACACAATGTACAGTAAAGATTTCTTTAATATATTTCCTTTATCAAGATCTGATGTGTGATTAAAGTGTTCCCTTAATTTTTTTTGAGTAGTGTACACACTACCAGTCAGAAATTTGGACATCTACTCATTCAAGAGTATTTCTTTATTTTTACTATTTTCCACATTGTATAACAATAGTGAATACATCAAAATTATGAAATAACACTTATGAAATCATGTAGTAACCAAAAAAGTGTTAAACAGATCAAAATACATTTCAAAATGTATGTTCTTCAGAGCCGCCACCCTTTGCCTTATTGACAGCTTTGCACACTCTTTGCATTCTCTCAACCAGCTTCATGACATAGTCACCTGTGATACTACAGATTGGCATGGACTATGCTGTCTATGGCACAGCTGTTCCCAGTCCTAATTGACTTCTTCCTTCCCAAATGAATTGCCAAACGTACTACAGTTGGATAAAAATAAATAAATTAGAGTGCTATTCAAACCATAAATTTTACACCTGACCTAAGTCTCCCCTATTGCTGCTCCCTCTTTGCACTCTGCCAGCTCCAGTGGGGAAAAAAACAATTACCAAAAGAAAATGCCTGTTCCAAGCATGTGACACCAACTGTAGATCAGCCCCCTAGTGTGTTTGTTGTCCCCCATGATTACAGACATGGATACACCAAACAGTTGTGAGAGGCTCTTGAAAAAAATATTTTTGTCATATATTTTGTATGTATTATTTCATTCTAATTTACTTTTTAATCTTTTCATTGAATCTTTTTTTTGTCTTAATTTTATTTGTCTTCCTATTCAATTTCTTTAATTTGCATTGGAAAGAGAAGGGTTAATACCAAAGACAAAAGAATATTCAATCTGAATTTTTCTGTGGTGGTCTCTGGGTAGACAAAATCTAGCTAGGTCTTCAGGATTTGGTCAAAAGGCACCGTTAAACAACTTTCATTTTCTTATAGCCAGTGAAAAAAATAATGCATATTTCTATTTTCTCTTTTATTAATGCCAGGGGAATCTGGAATGTGTTGAATAGGATATCTTTATTTTTGTATTACAAGGGAAAAAATGCCTTGTATTACAAGGGAAAAAAGCTTCATTTTATTTTTAAAAATCATGACAGTTTCACCAACATAACGTTATGGAAGAGTCAGTGAGGAAATTCTACATATTTGGAGACATAAGAACACAGATAAGAATATGTTAATCTGGAGCACTCAGGACTTAGCTGTACAATCACAAAGGGATAACAATAATATAATAATTATCCCAAGAAATTGTGATAAAGCTGGAGAGAAAACTAGAATAAATATAACCATTGCTTTCGAAAGATGGAGGGATTCACAGACTGATTTGGACTTGAAAAGTGACACTGAGTTAGCCATGTCTCTCCTCAACAGGTAAGCAAGTTACTAAGGACTGTAGCAAGCTGATAGTAAAAATCTGCATGCTATCAGTATATAACTTTAGCAGCCATTTTGAAGAACAAAAGTTGGTCAGGTGATAATGACTTTGAAGATGAATTTCTAAATTTGTGGAATGCAACGTTACGATGATCATTTAATCAAAAAGAATAGCTAGCAGTCAGTAAAAAATAGCTAACAATGGTAATGTTAGCAGTAAACGCTAACGAGATTAAAAGTTGGGGGGGGGGTCCTTTTTAAATCATAATGATTTAAAAAGTTCGTCTATAGGTCCGCAGCAGAATCTTGTAATCAAAGTTGTTGGAAGACTGGGAGCCAATGAAGTTCACAGAGGACCAGGATTTAGTGCAGATCAGGCAGTAGAATTTTGAACCATTTGGAGCTCATGGAGGGAGCTTGAAATAATGCCGTTGTGTATTGAATTGCAGTAGTCAAGGTGAGAGGAGATGAATGTTTATATGAGAGTTTCAGCAGCAGGAAGGGAGAGGGAGGGGGGACCAAACTTTGGCAATTTTTCAAAGGTGGAATAATGAGATCTGTTTTATATGTTGATTGAAGGAGAGGGTGGAGTCCATGGTGACACTCTGACTGCCTGCTTGTGGAGATGGAGAGATAGTGGTGTCACTGAGGGTGAGGTTACCAGCCTTGGCAAGGGTGGATTTGTTCCCTATGAGGAGGAATTCAGTTTTATCACTGTTGAGCTTGAGGAAGTTCAAATGCATCCATGTTTTTATTGCAGAAAGGCAGGATTCGATGTGGGTCAGTGGTGGGTTGCTGATGGACTTGGTGCTGAGGTAGATCTTTGTGTCACTGGTGTAACAGTAGAAGTCAATATTGAAGTGACGCGGGATCTGGCCAAAGGGGAAGATGTAGATGCAAAAGAGTAGAAGTCGTAGCACAGAGCCCTGGGGGACACCCTGTGTGACAACAGCTGATTCAGAGGATAGCTCTTTGAGGGAGATGTAATAGGTAGGGTTTGTGAGATCAGAGTGTAACAAGGAAAGTGCAGTGCCCTCAATACCCTAAGCTCCAAGCCTGATAAGGAGGATTTTGTGGTTCACAGTGTCAAAGGCCGCACTCAGGTCAAGGAGAATGAGGATATTGAGGACACCAGCAGAAGCAGAGGTGAGGAGGTCGTTGACGACTTTAAGTAGTGCAGTGAAGGGGGTGGAACCCAGACTGGAGGGGCTCAAATAAATGTTTTGTTAGGAGATGGAATTTTAATTGGGAATCAACAGTCATTTCCAGGATTTTAGCAAGAAAGGGAGGTTGGAGATTGGGCAGAAATTACACTTATGCAACCAGGTTATTGTAAGGTTTTTATTTTTCATTTTTCCCCCTTGAAGATGTCAGTTTGTTTTTCAATTGAATTGTTCACATTATAGGTCACATTAAAAGTGGAAAAAGTTCTGACATGATTTATGATTTGTCTCATTCTTTTACATCACGAAAACCTGGCATTTTAACAGGGGTGTGTAGACTTTTTATATCCACTGTATGTAAACCAAAGTGCTGTATTTCTAACTTCTATGGTATGATGTCATGTCAACAATAATGCCACAGAAGTTGGCAGGACAGCACAGACACAAGAAGATCAGGTTATCCAAATGTTGGTTCTTTGCCAGTCAATGTTCACCTGTGTGTGTTTGTGTGCATGTGTGTGTGCGTGTGTCTTGTTACCCTGACATTGTGCTCACCTGGGCTGAGATGGTTTGTCCTTTGAGGGTATGGTTCCTTAGTCCCTTCTGCAGTCTCTGTAGCACATTGTCTAGGCCCTCCCTGTCCTTGTCACAATGGAGACTACTTCAACAATAACCTCCTTATGAAGGTCTAAGAGTAGACAGCACATCATACTGTGTACTGTCTGTGTACGGTGAACAAGAGACAGAACGAGAAGATTGAAGACCTAATATAGGCCTAATAGTACAAATCAGCCAGTAACTTTATGATGCCATTTCTAAACATCCTAATGAGCTTGACCTTACCAGGGATGTCAGTGACCTGTTCCTCTGCATACGACAGTAAGCAAGTGTCAATAGCTTCATTTCCATCTGTCTTTACCTACATACAAAATATATAACAATATACTGTAGTTTCATTGTTTCATAAATCCATAACACATACTAAAAAGCAAAGGACTTACAGAAAACCCTTTCACATGTTGCTTGTATCTAAATAGGCTCATCTATCACATGGATACAAGCAGGGAAAGTGATACAGTACTGGACAAGAACATAATTCATATAGGCACAATTTGGATTTAGTAATGTAATCGTAAACTAAGTACAGTAACAGTGTAACAGAAATATAAATGCCAGGATTGAAAACCACGTCAGACTGAAGATGACAGGTACTGTTGCCTAGTTTGTAGATATATTTTACACTGATGGCAGCTAGTTATGTATAATCTGACATGCTTTTTTAAAACAATATTTAAATCATATTGACACAATCAAGTTACACACTTCATCAATTAGATATACAAAACGTTAGAAGGAACATATACTAGAAAGCCTGCACTGTGAAATAGAAAAGTGGATTATCTCCCATTCTAGCTTGCGGCTACAGCACCTAATTAGTTTAGTGTATTTACTTGCTCAAACTGGTGACAAATTTAGCTTTGTTATCAACCCATGGCTGTGCACAATTTTAGTAGCTCATTAGTGCAGACCAAATAGCTTCTGTCAAGCTAACTTAGCAAACGTCAAGCTGTTAATTATTCAGCACTGAAAATCTACTTTTTTTAAAAAATATTCTATCAAGTGACACTATTAGTAAAACTTTGTAATAAGCAATTTTTCATCTTCCTTACCTAAAATTATTGACTTAGTTGGCACATCAAATCTGCGAAAGTAAGACTCCAAATCCAGTCTTCTGACCGTTGTCTATAACTGCCACAGGAAAATGGGTATTTTGCTCCGTCACATTTAGGCGCAAAATAAAAAAGGTTCCTGCTGATAATGCACTAAACAATTATATCAGTTTGTAGCTGATGTTGTCAAGTATTTATGTCAGTTTTCAGATTAAAAACGTGATTGGGCAGAGATATTAAGAGTAAAACCATCGGAATTAGGATTCCGAAATTAGATCACTCCAGCTGGAAAGGGTTAAAGAGATTGAAGTAAAACTTAAATTACATAATTACTACACATTAGTAAAAACATAAGGTTGATTAGATATTATTGATTATAGTGACTTTATTATTGAGGACAGTTTTCGTAAGTTGTATTGATTTCTACAAAGCTTTCGACATCGTAAAATTCATGTTTCTATTCAAAACAATGTTTTTTGGGGTTTGGTAATATGTTTTAGAGAGTAGTCCAAACTTTATGTAATTGTTGTACTAGCTCTGTGAGATTAGCTCAGGAACATCTTAAAGTTATTATATTGATCATGGCATTTAGGCAGGGATACTTGATAAGTCCATTTTTATTAGTTACTCAAATTATGGATCATCCTATCAGGAAGGGTACATTTTAAGTTATTACAGCACTTGGCTATGATTTTAAATTATGCCAATTAGCTGATGCCATATGTTTTAGGGGAACAAGGTTGTTAAAGCAGTTGCCTGTTTTCAAGACTTTTATGCAGTGTCAGGCTTCGAAACAAAATATCAATAAATCAGTCTTATTTTCACTCAAACATTGTGTGTAACTGGAGGTATATGGTATCTAAGTTAAAGACAGTAACGTAACTTGGAAATATTATAGGCAAGGATGATTTACAAAGAAGTAAATTGAACTTTAACACCATCATTGAGAAAAAAACTAGAAATTAAACCTCTAGCTACTAAGAGATATTTTATTGTATGGTCAGGTTCCATTGTCAATAACTGAAGGATTATGTAGACCGGTTTATGTTTCTCTAACCCTTGATTTGCCACCCAAACGTATTAAGGACTTAGATAAGATTCTTTAAAATTTTACTATTGGAACAAAATGTATGTAGTGTAATGAGAAATGTCAGTTGAGGAAGAGTGGAAGTGTATTTGATGAAGAGGAGCGTCAGGGCCCACCAAGTCTCCAGCAGACCCTTGATGATGTTAATCAGGGGTCCTGAATGACATTTGCTTCTCTAATGCTGTGTTTCCACTGGTGCTTAACCCCGGTACCAGGGCTATACTGGTGATTTATGCTAATGTGGGCTCACGTGGGGAGGGAGGAGTAAACTGTCCTCCTGGTTGTGTTGCAGATCAAGACGATACCTGACGATTTCAGCTGCCACTCTGCTGACCCCCCCCTTCCCCCGTGTTGTCCCTGTCCTTGTCCATCTGGTCATGCTCCCGATCTGGACTAGGTTTAAATAGACTCTGGACTCAGCCCACATGCATTTATTAATTATTACAATTTGTACTCTTAATATGTTCACCCGGCACAGCCAGAAGAGGACTCGTCATCCCTCTGAGCCTGGTTCCTCTCTAGGTTTCTTCCCAAATTTCGGCCTTCTTTGGGAGTTTTTCCTAGCCACTGAATTTCAACACTACTGTTGTTTGCTCCTTGGGTTTAAGGCCGGGAGTTTTTGTAAAAGCACTTTGTGAAAACTGCTGATGTGAAAAGGGCTTTATAAATAAATTTGATTGATTGATGAAAACCATTACGAGAAGCCTAAAGCAAACGATACACATCGCCATTCGAATATAACAACATGCCGCGTTTTCACACAACGTAACGCTTCAATCCGCAAACCCCAACCTAAGTCCTAAAGCCCAGGGCTTGGCACCAAGTGAGAGCGGGGCTACTCGGACATGGCCTAGTGGCCGACTGGCCCTGGCCCGTGTCAGTGGAAACAGAAAAAAATCTGGACTTTAAGGTAAAACACCAGTGCTTTACCTTAAAGTCCAGGCACCAGTGGAAACGCTGCATAAAGATCTAGAACACCAAGTGTGGGCCATCTGCCCCACCCTCCTGAGCTCACCTGGAGAAGTGTGAAACTGAGCAAACTGGAATGTAACTAAATGCATGATATTGTGGACATTAATCCTTAGTGTTTGGATTTCCCCTGTTCCCCATAAAGGGCTAAATAGTCTGATATACTTCATTGTACTGTATGGGTTATGGTTCAAACTTCACAAGAACATTGTAGAAATGTTTGTCCTTGTTGCATATCAGACACCAACTGGCGGCAATGACCCATCCATTCGATAATCTTGCATTGATTAAGTGGGACAGTTCCTGTCCTTTGTGTTCATTTTGTTTGCTAAGGTGAAGAAATGCTAATGACTATTTGGGGGAGTGTTTACATATGTCTGATTTTAGGATAAATAGCCATATCTCCAAAAAAGTTATTTGAGTTTGTCATCGTTAAAGAGACCTTCCAACACACTGTGTTGTTGCTTACTCTCTAGGTGTTTGTTCCCGTTCAAGTGACCTCCTGATGTGTTGTGTTGTAGCCTACTATTTACCCAAACACTTATAACTATGTTCTTGTGTTGTAACTTTACTTGACTGGAATAAATTGTATTACTTTGAAATCTAGATTACGACAGTACTACTCGTTCATCTTCACACTTGAGTTCACACACACATATATAAGTCTAAGCAACCAGACTTGGCATCCCTAGGTCCTGGATTTTGAAGCAGTCTGGGTAGGCCCTGGAACACATGCCACTGACTTGTCATCAGTGAGTCCTCTGTTTTGTGTAGCCCCAGGAACACATGCCATTTTATTGTATGTTTCGTGTTAAACGACCTACACCTTATGGGCGATTATGATTACTGATATAAGCACAAACACATACATAAGTCAAAGTGACCAGACTTGTTATCTCTGAGTTCTGAGTCTCTGAACGGTCTGGGTAGACCCAGGAACACATGCCATTGTGGGCATCCCTGAGTTCTGGGACTGGGTGGACCCGGGAACACATGCCATTCAAAGTTCAAAGTTTATTTATCAAATGCACCGAATAACACAGCATCATTGTGCACAATGAAATTCTTGTGACATGGCACACAACATTTACGTAGTAAGAATTAAGAAATATATAAAGCAAAAATATAGCAATAATATACATATCAATGTAAACTAGCAGCAATTTTAAAGAGAGTAAGATTGGGAATATGAACAATATGGGTCGAAGTATTGAATATAACGGATATAGCAAGTATAGCCATAATATACATAACAATGTAAACTAGCAGCAATTTTAAGAAGAGTAGGATGGGGAATATGAACACTATGGGTAGAAGTATTGAAAATTATAGGTGTAGTATGAGTGTAATATGCCTATGAGAGGTACATACAAAAGAATACTCTAATGTACATGAGAAGACATCAGTGCATTTGGAATGTTCATGAGTGATCAGTATGATCACAGATCAGTGTTGCTGGTTGAGGAGCCTTATGGCCTGATGGAAAAAACTGTTTGTGAGTCAGGAGGTGCATGCCCCGATGCTCTGGTAGCGTCTACCAGACAGCAGCAGTGTGACTTGCATTCCACAGCGGAGCAGCTGCCGTACCAGGCAGTAATGCAGCCTGAGAGGATGTTCTTAATGCTGCACCTGTAGAAGTTGGTGAGAGTTTTTACTGACATGCCAAACTTCTTGAGCCTCCTCAGGAAGTATAGTCACTTTTGGGCAGTTTTCACTGCCTAGTTTGCTTGCCTGAACCAAGTGAGGTCATCTTTGATGAACACACCGAGGAACTTGAAGTCGGAGAATCTCTCCACTTCAGCTCCATCGATGTGTATGGGGGCATGACCCCCCCTCTGCCGCTTCCTGAAGTCCACAATCATCTCCTTAGTCTTGCAGACTGTGTTAGAATTTTTTTTATTCCATAGTACAATAATATCATATTGCTTAGTATAATCCAGTCATTTAGTAAGGCCATTGTGTGTTTCGGCTCTGCTCACTTGTACAGGATGTGCCTACAACAGATAGTTATAGTTTTGGCTAAACTTTTCAAGGGCTATAAACATCTTATCTTTCTAAGCCAAAGTTCACAGAGAAGCTGGTGAGACATGTAGACTAACCATGCACAGGAGGGGGACACAGTGGGCTGTACTGAATGTATATAGGCCTGAGCTCAACCTTCAATGGAGAGCTTTTGAACTGACTCTGCTGAGAGTGTTGTTAACTGCTCCAGGTTTGCAAATCTTGAATAAAGCTTTACTTGTGAAAAGAATCTACAGTCTCTGTGCCTTTCCCATTTAGTGATTTCCACGACAATTTGGCGATGAGGTTGGGATGGCTCACTCCGTTCACTGATCGTTCCCAGGGACACCAAGGTTAACTGTGCACAGGGACCATAACAGAGTGGTTCAGGGAGCTCACACCCTGTCTAGGCCGGAGCAGAAGGGACCCGCCTCGGACCTGGCAGGGAGCGTCAGTGGATGGATACGCCATCCCGAACATAAAAACTAAAGGGTGAGACTGAGTTTCTTCTTACAATAACTCCATCGGTGGAAAGGTTCTAAAGACCTTTTAATAAAACCTGTTTGGGCCTGTGGGGCCCCTCGTGGAACAGGCTGCGCAGTAAACAGTTTTGGGAAACTGTAATTCATCGAGGATGAATATAAAATGCATGTATAGATTAGAGAATTGCTATGACATGGCATAAATGTATACATGAAAGATAACGAAAACAAAACTAAAAATATTCAAAAACCTAAAATAAACTAAAAAAATTATAAAAAATTAAAAAATAAATAAAAAGAAAGAGAGAAGAATTGACAAACTTGTATGGTTTGGTGACAAGTGCGAAAACAGCGATATCTCCCTAAACTAAAACGTTATTCTTGTGTGTTATCATCTATTTTGAGTACTAGTGACAGGTGAGCGGATACCATGGGGACTGGCAGCAGTAAGAACAAGGCCTGCCTGCCGGATCCACTGATCAGACCAGTAAAGACCAGTGGATAAGTGGGGCACGGATGTCTCAGGACAAGTGGTATTGTGGCACAAAGTATCTGATTCTCCATTAAAGGGAACATTTAGCGAGGCTAAGTTAAAAGAATGTAGAAGGAAGTTAGAAGAGTTTGAAAAGAATAAGAAAGGAAAGAAAGATAAAGTAAAGTGGGATAACTATGGTAAGTGGGAGAGAAAGGCTCAGAGAAGGACAGAGAGTGGGAGTAAAAAGATAATGGTAAAGGAAAGTGTGACAGAAGATGATGAGAAAGTGAAGAAAAGGAATAGGAATAGAGAGGATGATGAACGTGACATTCTACCTCCTTACTGTAATCCAATCCCTGCAGCTCCTGTACCAGCACCGGTCCCAGGCCCATCTCTATCTCCAACACAGGCGCCGCCCCTGCCACTCCTCTACCCGAAGCTGGAAAACCTCACAGTCTCCCCTACAGGGTTTAACCCTCCATCTGCCTCCACTCCCTCTTCCCACACCGCCTTCTCCTTCTCCTGAACCAGCTCCCATGACTACCAGGTCCGGACGATCAGCCGACCCTGACCAGGCTTTCCTTCTGGCTCCATTGGTGGCTTACCCTAACCCACAGCCACGGCCAGCTCAAGGACAGGCTGGTCCTAACGAATGGATGCCTGAGGTCAACATCCAAAAGACTTGGAGACAGGATGAACTGAAGGACATTGCTAATGAAATGCCAGATCCCACCAAGGGCTCGGCTGAGTTTGGGATTCACATGATCAAGTTGGTGCGCCTGTACAAGCCGTTGGGAGCAGAGATCGCACACATCACGCGTTCCAGGATGAAACTACGCTGGGCAAACGTCCAGGAGGGGTTCAATGAGGACCTTCTCTGGTCCACAGAGGGGGCATACCAAACTCAACTTAGTCTTCTCCTGGAGAGAATAAAAACTGCCTACCCCACAGTGACTGATTGGGCTGCGATCCACAGTTGTGTACAGGGTCCTAAAGAATCCCTGGAAGACTACAGAGACAGGTTGGAGAAGCGTTTCAGGAAATACAGTGGCCTGACCAGCTCTGAGAACTATAATAGCATGCTAAAGGATGCCCTGGTGCATGGCCTCCAGCCTGCTTTGAGCAAAACTGTGAAACTCATTTGCATTGGGTGGGAGACAGTACCTCTACAAACTGTGATTGAACATTGTAAACATGCAGAACGGCAGCAGCAATAACAAGGCTACATTCAAACACGAAAAAGGAAAACACCAAGCTCCAGGCTGCTCAGCTCATGTATTATCAGGGACAAGGTCAGCAATTTGGTGGAAATGGGGGAGTAACTGGTGGTTTTCAGAAGAGTGGAGGAAATCAAAAGGGAGAAAGTGGCCGAGGGAGAGGTGGACAGGGACGGAGCGGGGACCAGACAAGAGATCAGTCATGTTACAATTGCGGTAAATATGGTCACTTTTATAGAGAGTGCCCTGAACCGGAGAGACAGGAAGTTGTGGGTGGAGGATGGCAGACGGGACCACCACACAATGTCACACTCAATAAACCTAAGGATGACTGAAGTGTAGCGGAGACAGCTGACACATTTTCACAGAAGCAGTTCCTTAAGAGATTTACCAAGTCCAAAGATACCCCTTGTGTTACCCTTCTGATCAAAGGTAAACCATTAAGTTTTCTAGTAGATACTGGTGCTGCAATGTCTGTTATCATACATGACTCCATGTTGAATTTTCCCATGTCAAATGAAACTGTGCGCTCTGTAGGTGCTTCTGATGTAGAGATGATTGAGTCCTTAACTATGCCTTTATCTGTAGATGGTATTCAAATTTGGCACCAATTCATTTTATCTACATGTTGTCCCTGCAATTTGGCTGGCAGAGACGTCATGTGCAAATCGGGCATGAAAGTTACCTGTGAACCGGATGGTCTTGTGATTACACAGCCACAGATATTGATGCTGTCTAACATTCAGACAGGTCCAGATTGGCATTATGCATGGGAATTACGACCAGATGCAGACCTTATGCGCCTTGGTGAAATCTACTCCATTGTGCGCTCTTTCTGGAAGCAAAATGGTTCGGTCATGCCTGAAGCGGGATTGCATTGCACTTCTCATTTCTCCCCATTGGTTAGGGACTTAAACTACGAGAAGAAATGGCTAGTCAAACCAGGATCTGAGACTGTGATTTGCAGGAATGTGTATATAGGACCAGACCACTGTGTATTAGCGGTCCAATTGACAAGCAAACAACAATCATTGTTTGGCTTTACTGATAGGATACCCCACATTTCAATAGCAAAGACAGATCAGGTTAACTGGGAGGATGCTGGCCCCTGGCTGGAAACTGCTGGACGTGAATGATTGGATTACCATGAAAGATGGTTCTAAATTCTCCCCCACATTGCATGTTTGGTGTGTTCCATTCTATTGGGCTGCCCCGGCCCAGCAGGGTGTTCATGGTGTTGACAGATCTATGCCTCTATTGCAGATGGTCTCATTGCCAGGTGTTGATTCCCCGCTGCTTCAGGGCCTTCCTGATACACTGTGGGCTAAATATAAGTTTAATATTGGACAAATGAAGGGCGTTCAGCCTCTCACAGTCACACCCAAATCCACATTCAGGCCCAGTAGGGCCCAGTACCCTCTTAGTAAGGAAGCTGAAGAAGGGATTGCTATTGTTCTTGATTCCCTGGTAGGGAGGGGTGCAATAATACTCTGCCCTGATTCTCCATGTAACACTGCCATCCTTCCTGTTCATAAAGCTAATGGGGATTGGCGATTTGTTTAAGATCTTAGACCTGTTAATGAAGTAATACATGCTCGTTCCCCTGTCGTTCCCAACCCTGTCACTGTCTTATCTGATGTTCCACCCACCGCAAATTTGTTTTCAGTTATTGATTTGGCTAACGCATTTTTCAGTATTCCTGTGGCAAAGGAATCTCAATATTGGTTTGCTTTTACGTTCCGTGGGAAGCGATGGACCTGGTCCATCCTCTCTCAAGGGTACGCGGAGTCTCCGGCTGTCTTCTCTGCAGCGCTTGCTCAAAATTTGGAAGGGTTCGTACTTCCGGCTGGAAGTAAGCTCATACAATATGTTGATGATTTACTCTTGTGCTCTGAGACTCTTGTGCTCTGAGAAGGATTGCAAAACTGATACCAGAGCATTGTTGGAATTCTTGGCTGAGAATGGCCACAAAGTTTCCAAAACAAAATTGCAACTTGTCCAACAATCTGTTAGGTACCTAGGCCATGACATCACGCCTAACGGTAGATCGTTGGGTCCAGAACGCGTTAAAGCAGTGCTGGAACTCCCCAAAACAATAACCAAAGCCCAAATGATGAGCCTTTTGGGTGTGGCCGGCTACTGCAGAGCCTGGCTTCCAGACATTGAAATCACACAGCCTTTGTCTGATCTCATTCATGGCCACAAAATGGCCATGAAGGACAAAATTGTTTAGACCACTGACGGACTGACTTCCCTGGAGCGTCTCAAACACTCCCTGTCTACCTCTCCCTGTTTAGGTTTACCAGATCATGCCAAGCTGTTTAACCTCTTTGTCTGTGAAAAAAATGGGTTAATGTCCTCTGTTTTGACACAAGACCATGGTGGGAAGCAGCAACCGATGGCGTACTACTCCAAGCGATTCGATCTAGTCTCTCGGGCTCTGGTCTGCTGCCAACGGGCAGTTGCCGCATCTACTGAGGCTGTTCTGGCTTGTGCAGACATTGTTGCCATGTGCCCTCTCACTGTTCATGTTCCACATGCTGTTCATTCTCTCATCTCACAGGCTAAGACAGCACATTTGCACCCTGCTAGGTTACTGCACTACCAAAACATTCTCCTGACAGTGTCTCATGTTACGCTAAAGAGATGCACTGTTCTGAACCCTGCTACTCTTTTGCCTACAGATGATGGTGGTGACCCTCACGACTGTGCTGCCATAGTGGAAGAAGTCAGTAAGCCACGACCCAACCTCTCAGACACACCCATTGATAATGCTGATTTTGAGTTTTTTGTGGATGGCTCAGCCCAGCGTTCCCCCAAAGGGGAGCCCTTGGTAGCATATGCCGTCACTTCAGCATTAGAGGTTGTTGAAAGTGCTAGATTACCCTCACACCTATCTGCTCAGGCAGCTGAACTGTTTGCGCTCACTAGAGCCTGTAATCTAGCCCAACATCAGTCTGTTAATATCTACACAGAAGCAGATATGCCTTTGGGGTCGTGCATGATTTTGGTACTCTGTGGCACCAGCGCGGGTTCCTAACAGCATCTGGTAAGACAATCTGTCACTCTAGGTTAGTTGCTAATCTACTGGACTCTATCTTACTACCGGACTCCATTTCTGTGTGCAAATGTCAGGCTCATACTAACACCTCTGATTCGTCTCTAATGGTAACGCTGTAGCTGACATGGCTGCTAAAGCTGCTGCCACGTCTCCTGTCTCCCCCATTTTGCAGATGGTTTTTCTGCCTCCAACTGATGTTTTCTCTCTTAATGACGTTTCTGACTTACCATCAGGTGCTGACACTGTGGAGGTCTCGTTGGAAGCGGTTGATATGCTCCTTTGACCAGAAGCTGAAGCTTTGGGTTGATCCTAATGACCTCCCTGTCCTTCCTCGCTCCTGTTACCCCTACGTTGCTAAGTTGGCACATGGCCAAGACCATGTTTCCAGGGGTGGGGCTGTGAATATTGTACATAACTTTTAGTTTGCACCAGGATTTTCCCTATATGCCGAAAATCTCTGTGCAAAATATGTGATTTGTATGACAAACAATGTGAGTAGGGGCACACTGATGCCTATGTCCGCCCACCCAAGACCTGAGGGGCCGTTTGAGCACTTAATGATGGATTTCACTGAGGTGACTCCATGCCAGGGATACCAATATTACAAATAATGGTGGATGCATTCTCCAAGTGTGTAGGAGCATTTCCATGCAAACATGCCACAGCCATCACTGTTGCAAAGAATTTGATGCGAGAAATTATTCCCAGATGGAGCCTACCATCAAAATTGACATCAGACAATGGCTCCCATTTTGTAAATAGTGTAATTGAATGCATCTCCAATAGTCTGAAGATAGATCTGTGCACACATTGTAGCTATCATCCAGCCAGTGGTGGCTTGGTTGAGAGAGCTAATCAGACTCTAAAAACCAAATTGACCAAATTGATGGCTGAGACAGAGTTGTCATGAGTAACAGTGATGCCACTTGCCTTAATGTACATGCAAGGCAGAGTGCATCGCACTACGGGTCTTTCTCCTCATGAGGTGCTTACAGGCAGACCAATGAGGATGATCACCACTCCTTTCCCACAGAATAGACTGACGTTGCAAGGCTGCGACGATGAGATGGTGAGTTATTGCACCGTACTTAACAAAGTGTTGAAGTCTATTTTTCCTAGGGTGAAAGCAGCCCTGCCTGAGCCAAAAGGAGGGCCACTCCACAAGATCCAACCAGGTGACTGGGTTGTCGTGAGGGACCTCCGTAGGAAGTACTGGCATCAGCATAGGTGGTTGGGACCATACCAGGTGCTGCTGATCACCCAGACGGCCGTGAATGTTGCTGAGAGAGCTACATGGGTCCACGCCAGCCACTGCAGGAAGGTGCCATACGAACCTGATGACGATGTATCAGCAGATGCCAGGACGACGACCACCACCATGGCCACGGAGTAGCGAGGAGGGCATGCTGAAGGTCACGTTCATCGCCTTCATTGTCGGTATTGCTCTTTCCGCCATTATCTGCACCATGGAGGCTGGGGAGAACGACGGAGAACCTCAAGGGACCAACACCAGCAGCAGAGTCCAACGGCAGGACTTAAATAATAGCCGCCTCAGCGCGAGCCCACGGTGGGCTCAAGACTGGAGTCTAGCGAATAACAGCCGCCCCAGCTGCTACAGGAGGACCGCCGAACTGCATGATTGGGCAACAGCCCACAGGAAACGCTGATGTGGATGCTGATGAATCACAAGCTGTTCTCCCATTTAACCTCACTTACACAGACACTGATCTAGACAACAGGCACATGAATGTTATGCGGTTGTACAGGGGATCAATGTGAAGGACATGGATGACAACTGTAAGGAAATCAAGTAAACATGACAATTTTTATAATCAATGCTTGCTGAAATTATTTTTGTGACATGAATAATAAACATGAATAATAAAGTATTTGTCACCTCCCATTCCTTAGGATATGGGAAGAAATGTTTATGCATTATTGAAAGATTGTTGATTGTTTTGCATCTAATCAATATTAGTTTAATGATGATTAATGGTAGGAGATAGATTTTTTGGATAATAATCTGTTGCTCTTGCTGGAATGTATTATGTACTTTCTACTGTTTTGTTTTTCATTGGTTGTACGGTTTAACATTTATTTTTGTTGAGACTTAGTCTCAAAAGGAGGGAATGTGATAGAAATTTTCTTATTCCATAGTACAATAATATCATATTGCTTATTCTAAGTATAATCCAGTCATTTAGTAAAGCCATTATGTGTTTCGACTCTGCTCACTTGTACAGGATGTGCCTACAACAGATAGCTATAGTTTTGGCTAAACTTCTCAAGGGCTGTAAACATCTAGTTATCTTTCTAAGCCAAAGTTCGCAGAAAAGCTGGTGAGACATGTAGACTAACCATGCATAGGAGGGGGACACAGTGGGCTGCACTGAATGTATATAGGCCTGAGCTCAACCTTCAATGGAGAACTTTTGAACTGACTCTGCTGAGAGTGTTAACTGCTCCAGGTTTGCAAATCTTAAATAAAGCTTTACTTGTGAAAATAATCTACAGTCTCTGTGCCTTTCCCATTTAGTGATTTCCACCAAAAGACGTTGAGATGTTGTTGTCCTGGCACCATGTAGCCAGGTTCTCTATGTAATCATAGTTGGAGATGAGACCCAGGATGTTTGTGTCGTCTGCGAATTTAAGGATGGTGTTGAAGCTGAGTGTGGCCACGCAGTCATGTGTGAACAGGGAGTACAGAAGGGGACTGAGTACGTAGCCCTGGGGAGCTCCGGTGCTCAAGGTCAGTGCAGAGGAGGTGAGGTTGCCCATTCTCACCACCTGGGGTCTGCCTGTACGGACGTCCAGGATCCAATTGCAAAGGGAGGTGTTAAGTCCCAGGGTACTGAGCTGCAGTCCACGAACAGCATCCTCACGTATGTGTTGCCTTTTTCCAGGTGGAAGAGGGCGGTATGTGTCGTCAGGGTGATGGCATCGTATGTAGAACCATTGGGGCTGTACTTCAATTTATTTTTTTACTGTAGTTCTGTTTAATATCTAATATAAACATTTACTTTGAGGTTGAACAGCTGCGCAAAATAATATATGGGTATATGTATGGTGTTCTGGCACTGTTCTTGGTGCTTAAGTGAAAAGGATTAGGGTTCTGAATGTTAATTAACTACATACAGCTCCGGAAAATATTAAGAGACCACTGCACCTTTTTTTTCCTTTCCAAAAAAGTTGAAAAGGAAAGTTTTGAGTGAGGTACAGAAGCATTCAATTTGCAGTGGTCTCTTAATTTTAACCCTTCTGTTCCTCACTCAAAGCCTTCCTTTTCAACTTTTTTGGAAAGGAAAGAAAAAGGTGCAGTGGTCTCTTAATTTTTTCCGGAGCTGTATTTTATTATTCACTTAGTTGTTAAAAATATAGACATGTGAAAATGCCTTAGTTGTTTTTTAAACAAATGTGATTCTTTCAGCAATATGGACGTCAATTTATTTTTGGTTAGCTGCCGACCCTCCGCCCTCGTTTAGGGTCGAGAGTTCCCTCAACTTCCAAATTCCAATGTAACCCCTGAGAGCAAATAGCTAGGGTTTACAGTGAGGGAAAAAAGTATTTGATCCCCTGCTGAGTTTGTACGTTTGCCCACTGACAAAGGAATGATCAGTCTATAATTTTAATGATAGGTTTATTTGAATAACAACAAAAAATCCAGAAAAACGCATGTCAAAAATTTTATAAATTGATTTGCATTTTAATGAGTGAAATAAGTATTCGACCCCTCTGCAAAACATGACTTAGTACTTGGTGGCAAAACCCTTGTTGGCAAAAACAGAGGTCAGACGTTTCTTGCAGTTGGCCACCAGGTTTGCACACATCTCAGGAGGGATTTTGTCCCACTCCTCTTTGCAGATCTTCTCCAAGTCATTAAGGTTTCGAGGCTGACATTTAGCAACTCGAACCTTCAGCTCCCTCCACAGATTTTCTATGGGATTAAGGTCTGGAGACTGGCTAGGCCACTCCAGGACCTTAATATGCTTCTTCTTGAGCCACTCCTTTGTTGCATTGGCCGTGTGTTTTGGGTCATTGTCATGCTGGAAAACCCATCCAAGACTCATTTTCAATGCCCTGGCTGAGGGAAGGAGGTTCTCACCCATGATCTGACGGTACATGGCCCCGTCCATCATCCCTTTGATGCGGTGAAGTTGTCCTGTCCTTTTAGCCGAAAAACACCCCCAAAGCATAATGTTTCCACCTCCATGTTTGACAATGGGGGTGGTGTTCTTGGAATCATAGGCAGCATTCCTCCTCCTCCAAACACGGCGTGTTGAGTTGATACCAAAGAGCTCGATTTTGGTCTCATCTGACCACAACACTTTAACCCAGTTCTCCTCTGAATCATTCAGATGTTCATTGGCAAACTTCAGACGGGCCTGTACGTGTGCTTTCTTGAGTAGGGGGACCTTGCGGGCGCTGCAGGATTTCAGTCCTTCACAGCGTACTGTGTTACCAATTGTTTTCTTGGTGACTATGGTCCCAGCTGCCTTGAGATCATTGACAAGATCCACCCGTGTAGTTCTGGGCTGATTCCTCACCGTTCTCATGATCATTGCAACTCCACGAGGTGAGATCTTCCATGGAGCCTCAGACCGAGGGAGATTGACAGTTCTTTTGTGTTTCTTCCATTTGCGAATAATCGCACCAACTGTTGTCACCTTCTCACCAAGCTGCTTGGCGTTGGTCTTGTAGCCCATTCCAGCCTTGTGCAGGTCTACAATCTTGTCCCTGACATCCTTGGACAGGTCTTTGGTCTTGGCCATGGTGGAGAGTTTGGAATCTGATTGATTGATTGCTTCTGTGGACAGGTGTCTTTTATACAGGTAACAAGCTGAGATTAGGAGCACTCGCTTTAAGAGTGTGCTCCTAATCTCAGCTCGTTACCTGTATAAAAGACACCTGGGAGCCAGAAATCTTTCTGATTGAGAGGGGATCAAATACTTATTTCACTCATTAAAATGCAAATCAATTTATAACATTTTTGACATGCGTTTTTCTGGATTTTTTTGTTGTTATTCTGTCTCTCACTGTTCAAATAAACCTACCACTAAAATTATAGACTGAACATTTCTTTGTCAGTGGGCAAATATACAAAATCAGCAGGGGATCAAATACTTTTTTCCCTCACTGTATGAGTTGAGTTTCAAAGCTGCTCCAGCAGGTGTTTTCAACAATTATGTTGGCTAATTTATTAACATCTGTCTTTAAGAATATACATTTTCAGCACGAGGTTACATTTCAAATGATCATCTGTTAAGTGTCACAATTATATTTTGCAAATGACTTGTTAGCTTTCAGTGTCAATAATAGTATGTGGCCATGCCAAAGTGAAGGTGTTGCATTCAAACTACTGCACAATGTGTGTTCATGACTGTTCTGGTTATGTTACTACAGGTGTAACATACTTTGGTCGGTGCGCCTTGTGGGTGTTGCAAGTTGTCACATTATTCTGATCTAGTAGGATATAGGCCAGAGTAGGCTATGTGAGTAAATTCACCAAAATGATGCATGCTCCACTCCAGAACCAATTTAATTAATTTACGATGTCATCAAAAAGCATTGATTTTCTTGCATTGGAGTTAGATTATACACTGATGAGCCAAAACATTATGACTACCGTTCTAAAATGCCATTGGTCCTCCTTGTGCCTCCAAAACAGAAACAACCTGCCAAAGCATGGATTCTACATGGACTCTACAAGACCCGCCAAGGCATGGACTCTACAAGACCCGCCGAGGCATGGACTCAACATGAACTCTACAAGACCTGCCAAGGCATGGACTCTACATGGACTCTACAAGACCCCCTGCAGCATGGACTCTACATGAACTCTACAAGACCCGCTGAGGCATGGACTCTACATGGACTCTACAAGACCCCCTTGCAGCATGGACTCTACATGAACTCTACATGCTCTGCACAGGATGTTACAAAATGTGTATTTACGTATTTACGTGTAGGTGATATGCATTTGCGTGCATATGGGATGCAGATCTTAAGAGATGGCGCTGCCCAAAGATGCTCAATTGGATTGAGATCTGGGGAATTTTGAGGATAGGGCAACACCTTGATTATGTTCCTCAAACCATGTATGCAGTGTGGCAGGGTGCATTATCCTGCTGAAAGAGGCCACTGTCATTAGGGATTACCATTGCCATTAAGGGGTGTAACAATGTTTAGGTAGGTGGCACGTATCAAATTGACATCCACATGAATGCCCGGACCTAGGTTTTCCCAGCAGAACATTGCCCAGACCATCAGCTTGTCATCTTCCCACAGTGTATACTGGTGCCATCACTTCCCCAGGTAAATGGCGCACACGTACACAGCCATCCCCGTGATGTAAAAGAAAATGTGACTCATCAGACCAGGCGAACTTCCTCCACTGCTCAAAGGTCCAGTTCTGACGGTCCCGTGGCCATTGTAGGTGCTTTCAACGGTTGACAGGGGTCATTATGGGCACTGACTGGTCTGCGGCTATGCAGCCCCATACGCAACAGAGTGTGATACCCTGTGTGTTGTGACACATTCCTCCGTCATTAACATTTTCTACAACTTGTGCCACAGTAGACCTTTCTGTCGGTTCGGGCCAAGCAGGATAGCCTTCATTGCCCTCGCGAATCGATGTGCCTTGGGCGCCCAACACCCTGTCGCCGGTTTGTGTTTTGTCCCTTCTCTGACCACTGTCAGTAGGTACTCACCACTGCTGACGGGGAGCATTCCAGAAGCCTTGCCATTTCAGGGAAACTCTGACCCAATCGTCTGGTCATAACAATTTGGCCCTTGTCAAAGTCGATGAGGTCTTTACTCTTACCTATTTCTCCTGCATTCAATATGTTGACTACGAGAACTGATTATTCTAATCTACCCAGACCTTGACACGTGCCCTTGTTAGGAGATGATCAATGTTATTTGCTTCCCCTGTGAGTGGTCATAATGTGTTCGCTCATCAGTGTATGTTGGCACATAAAGTAACTGAGTGATGCTCTAATTCTGTGATCATTTGAAATTATTAAAGCATAAGCACAGCCATTTTAGTTTCACTTGAGTTCAATAAACAATGATCCTGAAGTGTCATTGCGTTGTCACGTCTTCTTTTACTTCGATCACACGGCCATACCGCAGTGGAGGGATGAGCAAATCTTTTCACCTGCTCTGTAAGCTTGACTCAGAAAAGGGAGCAAATCATTGCTAATGAAGCACATCAGTATCACATCATTGAAATGCTAAAACCTTTACAATCTCATCAGGCGGGCTACAGGAATGGGCAACTGTAAATACTGTGATCACTTTTAGTAGAATGTTTACTGTGCCAAGCGCACACAGTGATGACAAAAACAAATAATGAGCGAAAGATACAGAATCCATGCCAAATAGGTGCCGGAACAAACTGAGACAAATCAGAGAGGTACCAGATCTTGGGAGGGCGGGATCTGTCTCAAATTAAGCACTGAATCTAAGTATGGGGTCAGTTGCTTGCTGAATCGGGACAGGTAATCAAATGACAAGTAATGGGTTGTTCACATTCAAATTAGGGTGGGAAGTGAAAATATAAAAAGTGTATCATTAGATGCATTTATCATTGGAATAATTAAAATGAGACAACAACTTGACGTCAGGTCTTCCAAGCAAAATTAAAACTTTTTTTTTATAGATTTTTGATTCAGACTCAAGTCACATAATTGGATTTTCAGATTAGGCTCTGAAGACATAGCAATGATATCAGTTTTTCACACTTTGGTGATACTGCCTTAGTTCAAATCTTGATTAAATTCACACCGTTAAAGTTTGATGTTTTATAGTATTTTTTTTTTCCCACTGGAGGCCTAGATCCAATTGCCACAGTTCGCCACTGTGCTACAGTTTAGAACTACTAAGTGCTTTTGCGTAACATGTGTGAATCCAAATTGTAGACCAGCATATGCTTAAATGGTATGCTTGTTGTCCAGTGTGGTATACAGACACAGGGGACAGGGCCAACATAGCTGAGAGGCTACTGACGCTATGATGTAGCCAGACCCGTGTGGATAAAGAGAGTCTGGCATTCACCCAGCAAATATCCAAGTAGCCCCAAATAAACAATAGACCCTGCTCAGAAAGAGCCAAACCAATCCCATTTGCATGAGCCAAACTAAGAAACCCTCCTCAGGAAGAACCGAATGAACAAATGTTGAACACCGCTCTGTGTGATGAAAGTAACTGTGCTTTTGCCACACGCACCCTGTTCACCAGAATTATGACAACATCTGGAGGAAGTCATCCGATGCACAAACGTTTCCTGGAGTGCACCGGAGGAGTCATCAGAAGGGCTTCAAAAGCATGTACACATACACCCCTGGTCACCGAGGACAGGCGAGATGAGACGTTTGGAGGGGGGGGACAAAGAGTGTCTCATGGTTCTCCTCACAGGAGGCACTAAAGGTTAAGTCTCTTAACACAAGGGCCGTCTTTTCTCTTCTCTGAACATAGGTCATGTAATATAGTGCCTGGCCTGGACCCATGAGGACACACAAAGAGCCATAGGGCTTGGAGAGCTTGTTGTGAATCAATTCCAGCATTTCAGGGTCAGGCCGTCTGGCCCAATGGGGAGTGGGGGAGGAAGAGAAAAGACAACTCCAACATACAGTAAATGCATATCTGCAAACACGACAAAGGGTTAGCTAGAAAGAATGAGACAGAGAGAGAGAGAAAGGTGGGTGATGTGAACCATCAGTTTGCTTTGGCTTTTCTAAAAGGTGAGAAAAGACATGGGGAAAATAAACATTAACATAGACAGACACACAGACTTATTGTGTGAGTCTGTATCAAAGCTACTGTACAGAACTAAATGGAAGGCCATTTAGATGTTCCATTTAGCCACATGAAGAGCATCTAACATAGGCATATCTATCTTCTGCCATTGAGAAAATGCACGCCACACCCACTGATCTATCTTAGTGTGTCTCTAAGATTACTGATCTGCATCTCCTGCACATGTGCAACAGTGTGAAATGGCTAGTCAATTTGTGCCGCGGTCGGCGCTGACAGCAATTCAATCAGTTACACCCCTTGTTCTCAAACCTTGAGGTAGTAGCGGTAAGGACAGCATTTTTTGTGGGGCAACAGTAACAATGCTTTGTGGGGGAGAGCAGTCATTGTGTTCAGAGGATTGATGGTTTGAGCACTGTGTTGAGTGGTCGGAGCAAAACTGTGAACACACATGCACGGACAGAAATATCAATTAAGTGCTGATCATCTATTGGTGGAGTTTGATGCTGTGCTAAAGAAAACGAAAACGCTTGATCCAATGGTTTTCATCCCAGGTATATACAGTGGATATAGGAAGTCACCACCCCCTTTCAAAGTGTTCACCTTTTGTTGCCTTACAGCCTGAATTGAAAACTTTTTCTGGCTTTATTTACACACATTAACCTGCAATATCCAAGTGAAAATAAATTCAATAAAACTCAGAAAATGATTTGAAATTAAAAGAGTGAAATACCCAATTTGGTTAAGTGAACACACCCCTGAGTTAATACTTGGTGGAACCACGTTTTGCTTGAATTAAAGCCATGAGTGTCTTTGAATATGTCTCTACTAATTTTGCACACCTAGACTGTGAAAGTTTGCACTGTCCATTTTCCCTTCTATCCTAAATGCTTGAGTGCCTACTGAAAAGAAACACCCCTATAACAGGATGCTGCCACCGCAGTGCTTTATTATAGACATGATGTTCTCTGGGTGTAAAGATGTATTGAGTTTTCGCCAGATATATTGTTTTGCATTCAGGCCAAAAAATTGAATTTTTGTCTAATCTGACAACAGCATTCTTTGTCACTTAACCTTGGAATCTACAATGTGCTTCTTGGCAAAGCTCAAATGAAACTTCATGTTGCCTTTTTTGATGTTTTTTTCTTCACCCTTCCATTGAGGCCAGATTTATGGAGTGCTTGTGTTATTGTGGCCACATGCACACATTGACCAGTATTTGCCATTCAAATTTGCCATTGGTTTCTTCGTAGCCTCTCTGATCAGTCCTCTTGCCAAGTCATCCAGTTTGGAGGGACGGCCTGATCTATGCAAGGTCTGGGTGGTCCCATACGCCTTCCACTTCTTAATAATAGTCTTCACTCTGCTACAAGGGATGGACAAAGCTTTTGAAATCTTTGTATACTCATCCCCTCCTCACTCAGAACTTTCCTTTTCAACTTCTTTGGAAAGGAAAGAAAAAGGTGCAGTGGTCTCTTAATTTTTTCCGGAGCTGTATTTAAAGAAAAAGTTAGCTATTTTTTAACCTGGGGCGTATTTGCAGATGATCTAGCATGATCCTGGTTCATAGAGACATATTCTTTCATAAATTATTGTTTTGAGTATTTCCGATTTTCCCTGCAATCTCTCTCTGAGCTAAAATGCAAGTGAACGGGGCAACTGATGTAGCGTTCGAAAATATGATACATTTGGGAATTACAAAATAGAAAGGCCACAGTATAGTGATATAGGTCTCCGCATGTTCTCCTGAAAAAATTATGCCAAAACGAGCATTGTATCAATGGTTATTTTCTACGTGAAACCAAACAATTTTTTTTCGTAAACAATGCACTACCTCACAACATCTTTAAACTTACGCACTCAAGCTAACAGCGCGGTGCTATTTCAAAAACAGCTGAGCTACGGTGCTGACCTCATTGGAGTTTACTAGCTAGCAACAAGCACAATTTACAGACATTTATCAAAATGTTTCAAGAATGTGCAGGCCCCTATTTTGTTAATGAAATGAAATCTAGCTAATTGTCTAAAAGACAGGCCGTCATTCCAGAATGTTTTTAGAGGAGCCCGAGGTTGTTCGAAACACTAGTCAGGGAAAACAACTTACGTGGCCGTTCCCAACAGTATCAAAATCGTGCCAATACTCCGTAGTAGTAATAATTTCAGTACCTCCCCATACTATTCCCATAGAATGGGACTTACAGAATTGAGAATTGTCCGTTTGGTCCCTCCGGCCTCTGCCTCTTCTTCCAGTTTATTTTGGGGACAAGGAAGGTTTCTAAAACTGCCCGGTTGATAAGAGCTTGAAAATCAATGCCATCTGTTGCACACGCTGGAGTCGATTCATATTCGTGGAAACATCAAGGTTCTCGATGGCATTAGGTAGCAATAAATCCCACTCCTAACGTGAGCTACAGTTCTGTAAACAAAGCCAATTGCTGGATATAGCCTCCTCGCAGACAGATTCACATCTGTTTACGACTTGTTGGCATTTTTCTTTGAGCTAGTAGTTTATACTAGTTAACATGAGCTACAGTTTTGTAAACAAAGCCGGTTGCCGTATAAATCCTTCTCGCAGACAGATTCGCAGCGGTTTACTAGCAGCTAATATAACTTGTTGGCATTTTTGTTTGAGCTTGTAGTCTATACTAGCTAACGTGAGCTAAAGTTTTGTAAAGAAAGCCGGTTGCTGGATAAAGTCTCCTGACAGACAGATTCATCCACGCGGCAGCTGCTTATACATTTTCCAGAAAGAATTTACAGCGCTAACTATTGATATACAATGCTAGGTTTGGCACATTTTTTTCAGGAGAACATACGGAGACCTATATCAATTCTGTATACCCTGGCCTTCCCATTTTGGAAAACCGAATGTATCATATATTTTCGAACGCAATATCAGTTGCTCTGTTCACTTCCATTGTAGCCAGGAGAGAGACTTCCTTTGAAAAAATTTTAAAAACTCACAACTGTAATCATTCACAAAATAAATGCATCTACAGGTTCAGAAATAGTGAACTTTTCCTTTAATACATCAGTGCGTTCTAAGACAATTAATTAAATAACCCATCATCACAGGAAATAATGAATATGTAACTATTTTGTAAAACGTGATTCTGTTAAGTTAGTTAGTTAAATGGACTGGCTGTTTCCGAGGACTCTGAGGGTGGGGATGGTGGGTGGGCGCTTCTGCAACCCACTTTCAGTACGATGGTTGCAGGGTTCGATTGCACTGACAGGCGAAATGTTTTTGTTGGGGAATGGTGTTGTTTAGACACATGTTTTTCAGTTTTATTAACCTTACCCTTAACCTTCTTCCTAACCCTAACCACAGTACTGTATTGCCTAACCTTAATCATAACGTAACCCTAATCCTAATGCCAGTACTTGAATGCCTAACCTTAACCAAAAGTTAACCTTAACCGTGAATTATATTTGTTAAAATACGTTGTTCAATTCGTATTGATTATGTTAAGGACCAACATAAAAGCAAAACTTTAAGGAGTAACTGTGACGGTGCGAGGGCCAAGCGTGCATAAAAATGAGGCAGTGGAAAAAAGAAACAAAACTCAAACGGAGACGGTTTAAATCTTTACGTATAATAGACGACAATGAGCAATACAACGTATGCACCTCACATTCCAAGGAACAAGAAACAATAATCCATGCTGTACTGTGCCTAACATAACCAACATATACTAAACTATTTACTAAGTGAAAACAAGTGCATCCTCGGGGTGCACTGCTGCCATTACACTCCGGCCGGTGGTTAGTACACCGGATAGGAAGAGGTGCTGCGGTGCCACACGGAGCAGATGTTACAGTATCCCCCTTCTAAGCGCGGCTCCAGACGCTGCCATCTGCCGGGCGCCACGGGCGACCCCAAGGTCGGGGTGCAGGCCGGTCCGGACGGTGGGCGTGGAAGTCTGCTGTCAAGGAAGGATCACAGATGTCCGCCGCCTGGACCCAGCTGTATTCCTCAGGGCTGTACTCTGCCCAGTCCACCAGGTACTGGACCCAACCCTGTCGTAGCGGAGAGTCCAGGATCGATTTTACTTGGTACGCCGGACCCCTTGCTACCTCCACTGGGGGTGGAGGTGCCCCTGCAGAGCTGGATCCCCAGCGGACCAGGAACCACCGACCTGAGGAGAGAGACATGGAAGGTGGGAGAGATGTTATTGTATGGGGGTGTGAGCTGCAAGGTGTATGACATGTCGTTTACCTTCCGAAAGACACGTAACGGCCCCACATACTGGGGCCCAGACAGAGGGGAAGATCCCTCATGGATAACAAAACCTTGGGGCCCCACCACCTGCTTTTTCTGACGTTGGACGGCCTTCTGCAGGCGGACGTGGGCGGTGGACCAGACCTCGTCAGACTTCCTGAACCACTCCGCCACAGCCTGGATGTCACTGGAGCACCCCACCCAGGGGCACAGTGGAGGCTGGAATCCGAACACCACCTGGAAGGGGGTCAGACCTGTGGAGGAATGGCGCAGGGAGTTTTGGGCATACTCCACCCAGGGGAGAAAGCGTGTCCACTCACCTGGGTGATCCATGCAGTAGGACCGGAGGAACCTTTCCAGTTCTTGATTGGTGCGCTCCGCCTACGGGTGAAACCCGGATGTGAGGCTGACCGCAACCCCCAGCCTGGACATGAAGGCTTTCCAGATATGAGATGTAAACTGGGGGCCACGGTCTGTCACGCTGTCCTCCGGAAGTCCATATAGCTGGAAAACCTGCTGGAATAGCATCTCAGTAGCTTGGAGGGCAGAGGGGAGTCATGGTAGTGGGACGAATCTGACCATCTTCGAGAACCTGTCCAAGACCACGGCAAAGGTCATGTTCCCCTCTGCAGGTGGTCCGTGAGAAAGTCCACTGACAGGTGTGACCAAGGCCACTGAGGTACTGGGAGGGGATGGAGTTTCCCCACTGGAGCCGCTCGCGGCGCCTTAGACTGTGTGCATATGGAGCACAACATGAAGTAATGCTGCACAGTCCTCCCCATTCCAGGCCACCAATATTTCGCCCTGAGCGCCTTCAGGGTCTGACTGATACTAAACTAACATATACTAAACTGCCTGTCGCAGGGGTGGTGTGTACCCAGGTCAACAGCCGGCCCCGCACTCTCCGGGGCACGTAGGTCTTGTCTGGGGGGCACATTGCTGGGGCAGGGTCCCGTCTCCCTACCTTCTCAATGTCTGTATCAATGTCCCACAACGCATGACGAGGGGAGGATGGGCGTGTCTCGGGGTAGGTCAGCCCCCCAGTCGTAGAGGCGGAAGAGTGGGTCCGCCCTGACGTTCTTCGTACCGGGGCGTGGGCCACGGGTTCCGAGTATGTTGGGGAGTAAATCATGACAATGACATCTTCATCTGTATAAACTACTACGTACCTCCCCAACATATCCCGGAACACCTCGTTTAGAAAGGCCTGGAACACCGCTGACGTGTTGGCAAGCCCGTATGGCATCAGGTATTCATAGTGGCCCAACGCCGTGCTGAACGCTGTCTTCCACTCGTCTTACTCCCGGATACGCACAAGGTTGTATGCGCGCTGGAGGTCTAGCTTGGTGAAGACATGCACCCCCCTCAGCTGCTCTATGGCTGATGGAATGAAGGGCATTGGGTAGCGGTACTTCATTGTGATAGCGTTGATCCTGTTCCACTTGCTCCAGGTGATGGTAGGATCGTGCTGTTGGAGCCACGGAAGGCCTAGGATGATGGGATGTGTGGAGGATGACAGCACCAGCAGTTCCAGTCTCTCCCGATGGCAACCGTTGATGGTGAGCATGATAGGGCAAGTCACGTGGGTTATTGAGCCGGACCCCACAGCACAACCATCCATTGCTTGTATGGGCATCAAGGACCTCGAACAGTGCAACGGCAACCATAGCGCAGTAACCAGGGACTGGTCTATGAAGCTCCCCGCGGCTCCGGAGTCAATCAGGGCTGTTGTGGGGTGAGAGAAAGAACCACCGGACAGAACAATTGGGTAACAGAATGGGTTACCTATGGTACTTAAATGCAAGGCACCTATTGTGCCCAATTGCTCGGTCTGGGTACTCACCCCTTTCCTGCTCCGTGTCTGGGCTAAGGAGCATCCCTTCCGGAAATGCCCCTTCTCCCCGTAGAACAGGCACAGTCTCTGACGACTCCGGCATTCTCTTTCCTCCGCGGGGAGTCTGGTGATTCCCAGCTCCATAGGTTCAGGCTCCAGCTCCACCCGAGTGGGCATGACAAGGGAACGGCGTGCCAGGCGGTCCCGGTACCGGAGCTGCCCATCAATAGCAATCACTCGGGCAATGAAGGTGTCCAGCGACATGGAACCGCTTACATATGCCAGCTCCATCTGGACCTGGCATATGGAGCCTTCTCTTACGGAAGGCTGTCCAAAAAACTTGTTCCACCCGCTGGATGCCGCCACCATCCGAAACACGAGGGCATACTCCAAGGCCGTGCTGTTACCCTGCCTCAGTCGCAGAAGTCACATGTCCCTATCCCTGCCCTCTGCGGGATAGTCGAACACGGCACGAAACTGAGCTATGAACCGGGAAAACACTCTTAGTTCCTTGGAACCGCTGTCCCACAATGCCGTAGCCCATTCGAGGGCACGCCCAGTGAGGAGGGAGATTATTGCGGTTACCTTCTCATAGTCGGTACTTCTCAGGCAAAGCTCTCCGGAGTTCCCTCTCCTGAGCATGATTAGACTCCACACGAGCGACCAGAGGAGGCGGCGCCACACCGGCAGACTCAATAGGGCTCTCCTCCCTCGATCGTGTTGCCAGGTAAGACATCATCTCACCAAACGCTGTTACTAACCCGGCGATCTGTCCCTCCATGGCGCAGAGTCTATCCTCAAGCTCCAGCGCTCGCCCCGAAGGACCGGCCTCTCCATCGTGCCCACCCTGGCTCAATTGGGATGAGCGTAGTAAAAGAAAAAAGGATCAAAACTGAGCGAAAAAAGGAAAAGCGAAAAATGAAAAGAAAATATGCCAAACATAAGACATCCATTTGGCTCCTTAATTTCCTTAATTTTAAAGCTTAAACAACTACAAGTAATTATTTGCAGATAAGGTGAAAACATATTCACTAAAGATTGTATTGCTGCACTACAGAATCAATAAATATTGGGGAGACTGCCTCTTTGTGTTCATTGGATTTTTCCAGTAGGATAAAGTAAAAAAAAAAAAAGATGATCTAATAATTAGGACAGGTAAAATAATATATTTAAACATGCATTTCACAATCACACATATTTCTATCTTAATGTTTCACTTTTACATTGGGGATTTACACTTTTCTAATTTGGGGGGGGTTACAAGCATTTTGAAAGTAGTGCCATTTGGATCCAAATAAGCAGGCTCTTTCAGGTGAGCGGAGCCAGAAGTGCTGGCTCACCAAAAAGACTAGAAATGCCACTAACAGCAAGGTGATGGCTAGAGATGACGTGCAGGAGCTTGCAGTGATTTGTAGACTTACATTATGTGTATGTTGAGGCAAAGCTGAGAGTAAATACTGAAGTTAGATTTTTCTCAGTTAACAAAACATTGTGTCAGTGGAAGCTTACAAGACACCTATGCCTTTAAAGTGTTTTAAAAATTCCCAATGAGAAAAAAATATATGGTGAAAAATCAATAGGAATCACTGTGTGCTTGACCGCTAGGTTTTGTGACCCTCCCCCCACCACACAAACACCCACATCTTCTACCCAACCAGGCTCACGATAAAACAAAAAAAGAACAGGCTTTTACTCATTAGTGGATGAACTTTGACCTCAAGCCACATTTTAGTCAAGAGGCTCTACTTGACTCCTGACATTCCTGTCAGCAACCAAAACGTGGGTTTAGAGTAGGCAGTCAAGGTGTGTGTTTGTGGCGGGGGGGTCATGATGCCTTCTTAATGGTTGGGCCCACATGCCAAGCCCCAGGGATGTGAACCCAGGGTGGGGAGGTCTCACCGTTGGATTTACTCATAAAAAGTTAGCAGAAGCAGGCAAGTTTGTTACAGGGATGTACATCATTTGTGAAGGAAATTCTGATTACACTAAAGCTTCTTAAATTATTGAAATAAGTTAACTTCAGTGTTAACTGGGACCAGGCCACCAAAACACATCTGAAGTTCTTTCCTTCTTAATACATATGTTGTGACAAGGTAGGGTTGGTATACGGAAAAACATCATTATGTCTGTACTGTAGATGTCCATATTAATGACAAGAACAGCGCAAATAAATAAAGAGAAACAACAGTCCATCATTACTTTAAGACATGAAGGTCAGTCAATCATGAATATGTCAGGAACTTTGAATCTTGAAAGTTTCTTCAAGTGCACTCACATAAACCATCAAGCACTTTGATGAAACTGGCTCTCTCGAGGATGCCAGAGGAAAGGAAAACCCAGGGTTACTTCTGCTGCAGAGGATACGTTCATTAGTTAATAGTCTCAGACAGGCAATTAACTGTACCTTAGATTGCTGCCCAATCAAATTGATTGTTTCACATAATCATTTTAGTAAAAGTAATCCCATTGCTGGAAATATCTGCCACCGCCTATTTAAATAACCTTTCTGAAATATGGCCGCCTAAAATAATATAGTTGAATAGCCTTGGTGTAAACTGTCAGTGTTCGATACAGATGCTAATCACTGTTTACAGACGTTGTCTTGTCAAGGGGTCTGATTGTGAATGATGATTTCACAAATGCTCTTTAGTATCCTTCTAAAGTGTTTTTAATCACAAATACACACACACAGATAATTTACGCACACACATTTTCAATACATACTTATGGTCTGCACACACACCGTCAGACACAGACTTACACTTCATTCTATTGTTGTTGTGATTTCTCATGCAGTGCCTGCCTTTCCTTCATCTGAAGCTTTCAATTAACATTCTTTACATTGTTTGTTTCTTTTAATTTGAGGCCCTTTCCGAGTCCTTGAAAAGCACTACATTACAAGTTCACTGAGTTAATAAGAATTTGAATTGTCCAAGTAGAATTAGAATAATCATAATATTATGATCTTGCGGTGTGGAGCTCTGAGGCCTAGGTTATGTGAACGCCTAGAGAACAGTTGCAGTGCCTCGGGTGAACCAGTTAAAGCCTCTCTGTGCAGGTGAAGGCCCTTTAATGAGGAAATTGACAGGATCCTCCCTAAGGCGCAGTGCTGCTACTGTAGTAATAGCCCTTCAATGCTGACAGATTCATACGCAATGTCTGTTTCATGTACTTCTCCCACCCTGCTCCCACTTTGATTTCTCTTTTGGCAGGGTAACGTGCTCTTCAGAGAGGAAAGGAATTTTAAAGGATGGCAAGCAGCAATTAACGTCTTTCTCCTTGTTTAACAGGCTGCTAATGTTGCACAGCGTTCCTTTAACGGTCTGGCTGATCTGTTTCTGTTCTTAACTTTGGCCGACGTTCGCTATGATTAGGTCTTCTGCTATTGTTTTTGTCGTTTTACAGATTATTCCCCTGAAACTGCAATCCTGGCTTTATCAAAGAAACCAAACTTTTTTTGCTGTGTGTGTGCTTGTGTCAAAGGGGTTATATGCTGCTGGGGCGAAGGGGTTCAGGAGAGAATACTATACTACAGGCGGTCTAATTGAGCTAAAGCTGAGGGATGTGGAGGTTTGGCTGGGGGGTGTTTTGGGGCTGAGGCTTGGGCCTGTCCTCACCACAGCACCACCCAGCCCCTGTGTTTGGAGAGGGTTTATTTTCAGCCTCTCCCTGGATGTTTAGCATGAAACCTTATCCTGCAATAACCACGCAATGAGAAAAAGGGACATGTGGCCACCAGACTCTCTCAGCCTCCCACCCCTCCTCGCTCCTTCTCTCTATTTTTCTGCTTCCCCCTCATTGCTCCCGCTCCCGTTCCTCGGAAAACAGTGTGTCCTGCAGCATGAGCAAACATGTTCCTCTGTCATTCTGTGAAACTGTAGAATGGCAGGTCTTCCCTTCTCTTTGATGCACTCCCATATTACAACACTACTCCTGTGTGGCTCAGCTGATTGAGCATGGCTTTTCCAACGCCAGGGTTATGGGCTCAATTCCCTCGGGTAAGCCAAAATGAAAAAGTAATAAAATAAAAAAAAATCTCCCTACTATACTCTAAGCATTGGTGGATAAGAATGCTTCCTAAAGGAATAAAAATGTCAATGTAAACACAATCACCTCTGTTACTGAGATCTGGTGGGAGAACAACTCTGTGAGATTATTCTGGCCTGTTTTTCACATTCTAATGGCTGTATCTATTCTGAAAAAAGGTGGGTAGTGCTCTGGGGCGGTCAAGATACACCACATCTTGCTTGAAGACGCTGCCCTCTAGTGGGGCACCGATGAAGCCCCCACACCTAGTGGCTGGAAGCAGCTGAATAGTCTAATGTTATCGTTTCCATTCTTTCCTTTTCCTTTGTATTTATTCAGAAAAACGTCCCTGAGACTAAGAGCTGACCTGAACTCCACCTCACTTTGATTGCTGTCTGGCTAAAGGGTAGTCTTTTCTTTCATCCTCTCACTGTATACAAAGCTGTATGCAGGATGATTGCAGGTCAAACACAGTTTATCGAATAAATCCAAGAAAGCTTCCTTCAAGGACTAAGAAGCCATTGTCAGATAGTGCTGTCTATTAAAAGATCACTCCTTTGCCCTGTGCCTCTGTGTTGATGTGGAGCAGTGGTGCAGAGGTCTCTGTGCAGGGGTCAGGAGTAACCCAACATCAGGGGTCAGGAGTAACCCAAAACATCAACATATAGTCAAGAAAGAGAGAAAAGGAATAAGAGAGTAAGAGAGCTGGACTGAATGAGATAACTTTTGAATTGGTGTGTGAAAGAGACAGAAAACCACAGAAAAAAAACCTAGTTAGCACTAGCATACACAGCTGCATGGACCACCGGACTGCTGCAAGAGTGAGTTGCCAGAGAACCATCTAACTAATAAAGTACGTATTAAATGACCAAGGATCCATGGCGGGGAGATGAAAGGGCCGCGAGATCAGCAAACACCTGCTTGTTTTGGCCCTTTTTGTTGTCTGTTGGATTGTGCAAGCAGGGCCTCCAGCACACTGGGAATGAGAAAGTCTCCCAAAGCATTGCTGTCCAGTTCTGCAGTAACTGTGAATTAATTCCAGAGAATATCTGGCACATCGCCAGAGGCTTAAAGTTTGTGTCCATTTGAGAAAAAGGAAGGAGGTGTGTGTGCCCTAATGTTTTTTTTGTGTGTGTGTGTGTGTGTGTGTGTGTGTGTGTGTGTGTGCGTGTGTGTGTGTGCTCACACAGGCAGATGTTAACTATGTCAGGGGTCTTCACCATGGCATGAAGTCATAGAGTATGAACGATATTGGGTCTAGCCCACACTGCTCCAGATTAACAAAGACATGTTTTCTCATTTTCCCATGACTGAGAAACAGTTGTGTTGTACACTATCAGTCTAATTTTTAGAACACCTCCATTTTTCCAGTTTTTATTGAAATTCACACCGTTTATTGTCTTCATGTACTCTGAAAATAAAGCATAGAACAAATAATTGGAGACAAACAATCATGGAATAATTTTGTTTAACAACATTTAATCTACATTTTCCACAAAGTAGCCACCTTTCACACAGCCAAACACTTTTGTGGCTCACATTGGAAATCAAATAATGTTTGTAAAGTTTTTCCCAAAACTGCTGCAGAAGTTCTTACAAATGTGTTACACTTGTAGGTTGCTTTGCTTTCACTCTGCTGCCCAGTTCATCCCAAACCAGCTTGATGGGTCTGGTGACTGTGCTGGCCATTCCATGATTTGAAGCCTACCATCTTGTTCTTTTATTCTGAGGTAGTTCTGACATAGCTATTGAGGTATATTTTGGGTCATTATCTTCCTGTAGGATGAACCCCTGACCAACTAGGTGTATACCAGAGGGTATTGCATGGCACTGCAAAATGCTGTGGTAGCCATTTTGGTTCAGGGTGCCACTCACTCTGTGCAAGTTGCCAACTCTGGAGCCAGCAAAAGATCCCCAGACCAACACGCTGCTTACTCCATGTTTGACAGTTTGTGTCACACACTGAGGGGCTATCCGTTCGCCTACTCAACAGCGTACAAAAACCCAGCGTGATGAACCGAAGATTTAAAGATTTGACTAATCAGTCCATAAGACCTTCTTCCAGTCTTCAGTAGTCCACTAGCGGTGCTTCATGGCCCAGGCAAGCCTCTTTCTCTTATTTTGCCGTCTTAGCAATGTCTTTCTTATTGCCACATGACTTGTCAAAACTGCAGTACGAAGTCTTCTCTTTACAGGTAAAACTTGTGAAGAGAAGAGACTTGCTTACTTCGACCAGTGTTATGCTGTGCTTGAAGCTGTTGTCCTGTGAGCCGCCTATCATGCAAGCTGTTGACTCTTAGAAATGTGTAATATGATTCGATTGTGACTTTGAGTATGCCAGACCTCTTCCTTTCAAAGTTTACTCCAGTTTCCAAGTGCCTTTTGATGGTGTAGGAAACTGTACTCACTGACACCTTGGCTTTCTTTGCAATTTCTCTAATAGAAAGACCTACGCTTTTAAGGGATATAATGGTCTGTCCATCTTCCTTTCTTAATTCCCCTTTTCTAGTCATTATGATAGCAAAATACAGCTCTGGAAAAAATTAAGGGACCACTGCACCTTTTTCTTTCCTTTCCAAAAAAGTCAAAAAGGAAGGTTTTGAGTGAGCAACAGAAGGGTTAAAATTAAGAAACCACTGCAAATTGAACGCTTCTGTTTCTCACTCAAAACTTTCCTTTTCAAAATTTTTGGAAAGGAAAGAAAAAGTACAGTGGTCTCTTTTTCTGGAGCTTTACTACTTCCTGAGGTACAATACTGTCCAAATAATGCTTAAGAGGTTGTGGTAACACAGTCGGTTCCAACACTACTTTTATACAGAGAGACGGTTTGTAAATAATCAGCAAAAGTTGGGACACCTGTAGGAATTGTTGGCATCAACTTTACAGTCTTAATGTACTCCCTTTGCCACAGAAAAGCTGTAAGTTGTTAACCCATTACTCGTTCCCTGAAAAATTATGTTTTTTATAACTCTGAAATGTACAGTATTTTTCAGTTTTTGCTGACCAAAACTTGCAGTTTACCGCTTACCTTTGTACCATTTCAGGCACTGGACTTAAACTGCTTAAATTTAAATAAAACCTGTAATTTTCTTGCAGTGTCCAAAACACATGTGAAACACTAGTGTTAGCAGGTCTGACTTTAGTGTTGAGTTTTTATTTGAGTTTTATATTGAGTTTCTGTTTCTGTTTGAGTTTTGTGTGGCGTTTTTGAGAGCTGTGGTCTAGGGCGGTCCAATGGTTGTTGCGACCTCCACTGCTCTTTAGAAAAACTCTCTCCACTGAATAATATGAATGTAAATCCAACGACATTCTGACAACGACATAGTTGTCAGTTAGGTCCCACATTATGAAAAAGCTGCCTAGCTGCATGCTGATATGGTTAGTGTGAGGAAGATGCTCCTATATGACTCGTCTGAGGCGCACTGAGCAACTTCACAGAGATTTAGCCCATGCAGATATCTTTACTGCCAAACAAGCATATGGACATGGGAATCGTTCTAAATGGAAGAGAAATTAATAATTAACACAGAAAAAAATATATATATCACCTTTCATGAAATTGAGCAATAGTGAATGCTTATATTTTTGGCTGAAACATGAAGGGGAGGCAGAAACTGTTACTTCAACACAATTTCTTAACATAAAACATTTTACTGAGTAGTATGATTTTTTCAGCAAAAAAATACTTCCACCCTGAAAAAGTTTCAAAGTATTTCCACTGAAGAATATTTAAAATAAAACCAAACGAGGTGGCATCTGGCCTCAGTGTCCAAGAACTGTATTGATGCCTTTCATCTATTCCTGTTTCCTTGGGGTATAAATATAAGGTTGCACGCATGTAAGATCCCTTAGTCAACCAAAACTAATGGCAGCTGAAATGAGGCAGATGGTTGTTTGTCTACACAGATCAGGTAAATGTTTGATGACAGAAGGGGACTGCATACAAGGAAAAGCATCAGATGCCCATAGTAAAATATGTTAGTGGATCATTGATACTATGGGGCTGTTTTGCTACTAGTGGTCCTGGGGCTCTTAAGATCAATGGCTTAATGAATTCCATTAAGTACCATCATATTTTAGCCAAAAACCTGATTGGCTCTGCCAGGATTTGGCTGTGGGTGGACCTTTCAAGGAAACAATCAAAAATAAATCTAAATCAACACAGAAATTGTTGTGAGACCACAAAATCAATGTTTTGCAATGGGCATCTCCAGTGCCGTTCACAGACCTTTCAAGGTGCATGTGCTGAAACCAAAAAAAGGGCAGAGTGATTTGTCGGTTCACACTGACGTACGACGCGTCAGAGTGAGTGATGTGGGCAACCCAGGATAAAAAGGGCTTGACATCTGAGGTGCGTGTTCCTCTGCACAGGTTGAGCCCTACCAGTTGAACCCTACAAGTGCAGATGCCTGACCATCTCAGTATCCAGACTTGAATCCAACTGAAAATCTGTAGTCTGAATTGAAGAGGGCAGTCCACATGTGCAAACCTAACACTATCAATGATCCTGAAATATGCTACATGGTGGAGTGGTCCACAATCCCTCCAAATGTGTGCGCCAACCTTGTCAGATTTTACAGGAAGAGGGTCAGTGCTGTTATCCACTCCAGGGGAGGCTTGACAAAATATTAATGAGCTAGCCAATAACTTTGAAACATGTTTTTCTGAAAAATATCATGCTTCTCATTGAAATGTTTTGTGTTTGAGAAATGACTGAGTTGACTGAGTATGTTTGAGCCCAAAATATGACTTGTTGTTTGTGTATTTTGTATTCACTTTAACTCAATTTCATGATGGTTGCCAATACTTTTTGAGCTGACTGTATTAATGACTGTAACAAACATTGCATATTTAACCATAACTATACATGTAATAACGTGGATATAGTAAGTTAGCGTAAGAGTGCAAAGCAAACAATGACAACTGCAGTATAATATAAGTGACAACAATGACAAAAGGAGTGGCTGAGACCAGGGCTGTGCCCTGACCAACATAATGAACAACAAAAGAGTTAGACTCAAAGGAGCTGAACATAATTAAATGCTCACATGGGTAACACAGGGAATTAAATAGTGTACTTGAGCGCCCTCAGTAGGTTTAAGTCTGCTGAAGTTTGTATCCGTATGTTTTTTGGACTCCGGTCAGGTTTGTTTGGGGAGATGGGGCTACACTGTGGATTATGATATGCCAGAAATGTAACGTAAAGGTAAGGTTAAGGGGTCAGAGGTTAAGGAAAATAGGTTTGCGAATTTAAATACATCCTTACTCCCCATAAAAGTCCTAAAAAGTGTAGCGCTGCAAGTAAGTGTGCGGTTGTGTGTGTGAACGTGTGTGATTGTTTGTTTGTGTGTGGCGGGGGGGTGGGAATGTGAGGGTTAAGGAGCTTGACTAAACCCAGCGTTTGTACATAAATTGACATGTGCAATTAGGGAGATGTACACAGTCCCCCTGGTCTGTTTAAGATCCGGAATACTTTCCTAACAGTTTCAAGATGCCCAGCTCTGGCTTGGGCTCCACGTTTAAATTGGGTTTAAACTTGTTGATGATGCTGGTAAAGTGCTTTCTGCTCTCTTTGGCTGCTAGCCAACCTTATAATGCAATATGCAAGTTTCTTAGTTACGTTAAAAAATTGACATCCTTTTACAAGGTAGATGTTTACTGGGCCCCTTGAACTTTTCAGATTGAATACTGTGCTGGGCTTCAGCTCTCTACAATGGATTTTGCAATTTTGCCATGTTATAAACATGTTTGGCTTATGTTAACTGTTTACAGTATATGGTTTGGGGAAGTGGAGAGGACATAAAAACAGGACAGCTGGAGATTAACCACCCCCACCCGCTGGGGCTACTTTGGTCTTAGTGCTAATGGCACTGGCATCTCTTAGAGCTCTGGCTTTCTTTAACTATATCTCCCACCATCACTCTCTGACAGACATTCACAGATCAAAATCGCAGTATTATCAAGCTTAATGTGGACACTTTCTGCAAAGGTCCTCAAAGATTTCCTTTCTCCTTCTGTGGCTCATTTGTTCACACCCCCATAAAATTATCAACTATTCAACCATTGAGTTCAATAAAGGACACTTTCACTGTTTAAAAATAGCTGATGTTTATAATGCATTTTTAAAGAACCATGGATTGTAGTTTCACCTGGTCCATACACTATTTTGATTGTGACGGAACCAGCTGAAATCAATCAGTAAAATTTGGAAATTCTCCTTTAAAACACAGTGCTCAGGTATGGCACCCAAGGGGTTAAATACAGCTGCCAACATCTATAGATGTGGCATGGCTTGTAATTGTGAGGCCCAGCGAGCAGGCGGCATTTAGAAAAGAGGGGTGGGTAAGGCCCATATTTCTGCTAAGTGTTCACAGACTGCATTTCCGGCCTGCCATGTGGACTCAATGATCGTGTCCAGGGGCGTGCTGCGTTCCTATGAAATATTAAATATGCTGCCTACCCCCAAGCATGGATAGACCACCTGCAAACAAGCAAGAGGGGATTGGATGTCCCACAGTAAAATGCACAACACACACACACAGCTGTACACTGATGGAAAATGCCTAAAAAGTATCCAAGCACAGAGGCATGAACATAGACTCACAAAACTTGAAAAGCATGTAGCCTAGTGTTGAAACGATACTGCTGCTGCATCATTGTGACCATGGTTCAAATTCTGGTTGCAGCATACTGACAATGGCCGACAGGTCAGCAGAGGGTTGTCCAAATTGTCACGTCATTGTCTGGGGTGGGAGGGAAATCTTAGAACCCAAATGTTATATAATCATCTAAATTATAATTGCGGATGGACAATGCAGAGTAGTTTGTTCAATATTTTCACCCTCATCTGTCGAGACTTCATTTATAATTATTTAAATATGTATTTTTTTGTCATTAATCTACACAGTACCCATAATGAAAAAGCAAAAACAAGTTTTTGGAAATTTTTAGACATGATCATTGGAGACTTCTTGTGGCAGAGTGAATTTTTTGGACATGAGCCTGTCTACATAAGGTCTCACACGTGAAATCGCATGTCAGAACAAAAACCAAATCATGAAGTCCAATGAAATCGCCGTAGACCTCCAAAATAGAATTGTGTCGAGGGACATAGATCTGGGGAAGGTTATAAAATATTGTTAAATCATTGAGTTTCTCAGAGCACAGTGAGCTCCATCATTGTTACATGGAAGAAGTTTGGAACAATCAAGACTCTTCCTAGAGCTGGCCATCTGGCCAAACTAAGTAAATGGATAATAAGTGCCAAGGTCAGGGAGGTGACCATGAAACCAACGGCCACTCTAACAGAGCTTCAGAGTTGTTGTTTTTTTTGCAGAGATGGGAGAACATGCCAGAAGGACAACCATCTCTGCAGTACCACATCAATCAGGCCTTAATGGAAGAGTAGCTACACTGAAGACACTCCTGAGTGAAAAGCATATGAAAAGCCACCTGATGGACTGAGAGCAGCAAGAAAAAGATTCTCTGGTCTGATGAGAGCAAAATCAAACTATTAGAACTGAATAGCAACAAGGTACTGCTCATCACCTGCCTAATACCATCCCTATGGTGAGGTATGGTGGTGGGAGTATCATGCTAATTATAATTGCGGCCTGCATTTACAGCAATGACAATGCATTCCAGTTGTTGGTACCAAGTGGTTCATCTATATTGAAGGATAAAGGTTTAGTTTCCTTACATTTCTTAAGGCACACTGCTTTTGACAGATTTCTGTGTAGCCAAACTTAGCTGCAATTCCTGTAGCATCATCCCTCTGCCATACAGTTTTTCAAATCCACATTAATCAGTGGTGATTTGGTCATTCTAACACAGCGTTGTAAAGAGGGAAAGCTAACACGTAGGCAGATGAAGCAATTTCATGCTTCAAGTGCAGCATCAGGTTCACATACAACAGACCAGCAAATGTTTTTTACATCCTGCAAATAGGAAGCATTGGAGAATTTCTTGTATGATGGGGTATAAAGTGCCTATCAAAAGTCTACACCCCTTTGAACTTCACATTTTCAGTTCCTCGGAGTTTAACACATTAACGTTTTTTCAATTATCTGCATGGAAATACTTGGTGGACGCACCTTTGTCAGTAATTACAGACATGCATCTTTTCATATAGGACTCTGCCAATGTAGCACACCTAGATTTGGCAATATTTTACCATCCTTTAAAAAAAAGTGTGCATAACCAAATGCCAGGACTTTTATGAATACTGCTGTATACTGTTCTCCAATGAATGGTTAAACTAATATGTGGCGTTTTCTGTCTGAATAACCTTTTTTCCCTTAAGCCATTTTACTGTAATTTAGGTTAATATGCTGCAGGTCCTGGTCATGCTAACGAAACACATTTGATCCCAGGGGGCTGCAGGTTTTTATAAAAGCTATTTCTCCACATTGCTCCATATTCCTCTTCTATCCTGACGATGAGAAACAGACTCCTAACATGATGCAGCCACAAGTAAGGATGACGTTCTTAGCAGGATGTTTTGGGTTTGTGCCAAACATAGTGCTCAAACAACTCAATTTTATTGGAATTCTCAAGGCCTTGGACATCTTTTCATTCCTATCCCAATATGTATTTTTAATTAGTTCTTTTGACATCTCCCTTATATTCATGGTTGTGCATTTGCTTTGCAATTCACTATCCAAATGAGGGAACCTACAGAAAGTGTTGAATTCATCTTGAAATCATGTGAATCACAACAAAATACCAAGGTGGAGGTCAATTATCTTGGTGTGTGACGTTTGAAGGGGATTGTTAACAATTGAGCTAATTTAGGATTGCTTGTACAGAGAGGCTCATCCTATTACGACAGTTCATATTTCTATTTGATTGATTATCCACAAATAAATATGTTTTTCATTACAAACACTCCAACTGAGAGTGTTTGTATTGAGAAGTGATGAAATGTGATTTGCACATATTAGTGCTCTTTCTTAAAACAAATAATAATTGGTAGCATACATAGTGCTTCATTTAGAGAGTTGAATGACAACTTTGGAAATATTATAAACATTCAAATACGTAGTTTGTAGCTTACAGAAATAAGAAGGGATGTGTCTATGATGAGGGATGTTCTATGATGAGCCTCAGATAGTAGGCTCAAGGAAGCCTATAGCTCTCCCAGACTGACTATTGTAAAACAGCAGCAACCGGTCCTCCTTATTTATGGGGAAATTTAATGATTATGTTTATTCATCCTAATAACAAGGTTTTTTTTGCCGTAAGCATAGCCAGCCAAGAAGAGCGAATGTCTCTGAGCGAGTGACCCATTGTTAAATAGCGTAGTGGTTAGAGACACAGTCTGCCATACAAGAGACCAGGTATTGAATCTGGCCAGGGATTAGTTGAGGATAAACTACAACTTCGCTGTCTACAAGCTTCAGTAGCTACATATAGTAAGCCAAAAGTAAAACAGTTTATGGTTATGTTGTGATGGACGAACTGCAACTGGCATGTCTAACATCATAAATCCCTTGAAGTGTTGGACTGTGTTGTCTTGAAACGCTGCTCTCTCACTCAGGAAGAGCAAGTTAGAATGAGGGCAACGAAATATATTGCTCTCTCCCAACTAACACGCTTGAAAGAATTTTGTGAAGAAATACATCAATTGGGAGAAAAACTAACAACAAAATATATTATGTTGATTGAAAAACAAGTAGTATATATATTTTCCCACCACCAATGTTCTTAGAGTTGTACGCAGACAATTTGTCTTTTCGTTTCTGTTCCTCTTCTGTCTATAAGTGCAACTGTTTTAATAGAACAAGTGAATATAGCTACCTGAAACCAAATCATTATGAAAACCAAAAATAACTAGTTGACGATCACTGTTTTTATAGGTACTGTATACTGTAAGATATTAGCCTTTAATACGTATGGTGGTTACTTTAGTAAGAACGTACTCGGTCGAAAATCAAGGGAAAAAGAGAAGCTTTTATTATTAAAGAGCACTGCAGCAAAGTTGTCATGTATACAGACCAGACGCGTCACCAGACTCAAAACACTTGGGGCTCAGATAAGATGACCCAGGGCTGGGCTGCATGTGTGTAATTACATTGGCTATAATTCTGTGAGGTATTACATTATTTGTTTTAACTGTGCGAATAAAATGAAGTGCATGTTTCTAATGACGTACGTTATCAGAGTCAAGTCTAGTACAAAAAAACTATATATTTTTTATCAAATGTTTTCTTTTTCAAACACAACCGGAATGCCTACGCTTCGACAAAGCACTATAGCAATGTCAAGTTAACAATAAGTTAAAGCTAAACACCGAAGTTCTGCGCATAACCTTGGAATAATGGACTATGCAACGGGATGAGTCAATTTTTTCAATAGGCTAATGTACAGAACATAGGTATCTGTCCCGCTTATACCTGTGAGGTTCTGTTTTGTTCCATTTTGTTTTTTGCTGTTCTTGAATGTAGCCTGTTCTGTTTTTGGCCTTTGTTTTTGAATGAAGCTTTTTCTGTATTATCGTTTACACCTGTGTCTCGTTAGCACCCTATTTATTCAGTTTATTTTGTCAGTTTCATTGTGAGGTATTGTTTGTATGCTACGACTTTACTAAGCCCGATTACGGTTACTTTGTGAATCCTTTTGATAGTCCTTACGTGTATTGAGTTTTCTAGCCTGGTTTCCCTACCTACGATATTTAATTTCATCCTTGCCTGTACTTTTGCCTGCTCTGCCGTTTTGTTATTGACCCTGTCTGTTTCTGACCACAAGTTCTGCCTGTCCATTCAATTAAACCCAGGCGCTCCATGCTTGGAACCACACTACCTGCCTGTGTTTTGTTCTTACAGAATACCTCACCACTACCACAGATTGATCCAGCGGAGCTGCAAGCACGTCTCATGGAACAGGAGGAAAGGATTGAGGAGCTTTGCCACCTTCTGTGCCAGTCTCTCCCTACTCCTTCTCTGTCAGGTAGTCCAGGGCATTCACATGCTCCACCCTTCATTTCCATGCCTAACAAGTACGACGGTGCCCCTAGGAAGTATAAAGGGTTCCCAATGCAATGTTCCCTGTACAATGATCACCATCCCAGGCAATTCCGAAGTAAGAGAGGCAAAGTGGATTTTATTCTCTCCTTACTCACAGGACAGGCTTTGGATTGGGCCATGGCCCTATGGTCTGCAGGTTACCCTGAATTATCCTCTGAATCTCAGTTCTGTGCGCAGTTCAAAAAGGTGTTTGACCACCCCACATCAGGCTGGAGTACTGGAGACCAGCTGTGCGAGCTGAGACAAGGAAGGTGCTCTGCAGCGGATTATGCCCTTGAATTTTGCACTCTTGAAGCTGGTAGTGGATGGAGTGAGGCTGCCCTGCATACCATCTACAGGTGTGGCCTCTCCAGAGACCTCCAAGCGGAGCTGGCATGCCAGGGCGACCTAACCAACCTGCATGAATACATCATGTCTATTTCACCGGACCACCTGTTGGCTGACCAGACAGGCCCAGGTGCTCAGACCCAGGGGGCTGCCTACGCCCGGTTCACCAGTCACCTTAGTGACAGAGTCGGAACCCATGCAACTTGGGCATTCTCCCCTCTCCAGGGCAGAGAGAGAAAGGAGGTTTGAGGAACGGCTTTGTCTATATTGCGGAGACAATCTACTGAACCGCTGCCCCATTCGACCTCCCCAGAGAGATGACTCTCGTCAACCACCCAGTGCCCAGGTAGGCGTTTCCCTAGTGTTTAATATTACTCAGAGACAATTTTATGTGCCTGCGTACCTTTCTGTTAATAATGTCTCAGTAAACGTAGAGGGGATCGTGGACTCGGGTGCTGCCGGTAACTTCTTAGATCAGCATCTAGCCAAACATCTGGGGGTGGAATAAACCATGCTGTGTCCTCCCTTAAGGATTAACTTATTACATGGCCAACCCCTGGGTACCAGATACACGACGCACCAAACGGGCAAGATCTCTCTCCATATCAGCGCCATTCATACTGAAACTATACAGCTTTTGGTACTGTCATCACCTCGTGACCCTTTGGTCCTCGGCCACCCTTGGCTTTACCTCTATGACCCTGTGATCTCCTGGAGAAAAGGAGAGCTCCTCTCTTGGAGTCCCACCTGTTTCACCCACTGCATAAATCTACCTTGTAAAACCACCTCTGTCAAGGAGTGTTGTCAGTTCACCTACCCCCATTCCATCTGTGTATGACTAGTTTCAATCAGTGTTTAGTGAGGAGAAGGCGGCCTCTCTACCACTGCATCGCCCCTAGGATTGTGCCATCAATCTGCTTCCCGGAGTGTCCCTTCCCAAGGGAATAAAATATCCCGTCACTGCCGGAAACTGAAGCCATGAACACCTATATCAATGAGGCTCTCCAGCACGGGTCCATCCGTTCATCCACCTCCCCAGCGGCATCCAATTCTTTTTTTTTTTTCTTTTTTTTGTGAGCAAGAAGGCTGGAGGCCTACCCCCCTGCATAGATTATCGAGCCCTTAATGATGTCACAGTTAAGAATCAGTACCCATTGCCTCTCATCCCTGCAGCGTTGGAACAAGTAGGCCGGGCCACTATAAACACCAAACTTGACCTGCGCAGCGTACATAACCTGCTCCGCACTCGGGAAGGCGACGAATGGAAGACGGCCTTCATCACTAACAGGGGGAACTACGAGTACCTCGTCATGCCCTACGGCCTCACCAACACCCCCGCCATCTTCCAATTGTTCATGAATAAGATATTCTGGGACATGGTCGATCAGTTCGTCATCATCTACATTGACGACATAATCATCTATTCTCATTCTCTCTCTGACCATATCACCCATGTCAAACGGGTTCTGCGCTGCCTACAGGAACACCAGCTGTATGTTTAGGCGGAAAAGAGCACCTTCCACATGACCAGAGTCACCTTCTTGGGTTCCGTGGATGACTCAAGTCACAGACGTGCGTCAATGGCCAGAACCCAACACAGTCAAAGAGCTCCAAAGATTCCTCAGCTTCGCCAACAATTACCGGCAATTCGTTTGAGGTTTCAGTTCTATTGCTGCTCCTCTCACCACCCTAATAAGCCTAAAGTCAAGAAACCTGCTCTGGTCTGATGGCGACCTCGTCGCTTTTGACACCCTCAAGCGCCTGTTCAGATCTGCACCCGTCCTCTGTCAACCAGACCCCTCTCCACCATTCACAATGGAAGTCGATGCCTCGGAGGTGGGTGTGGGGGCAGTACTATCACAGCAGTTTCGCACACTGCCAAAGTTACACCTCTGTGCGTTCTTCTCAAAGAAGCTGTCTGCAGCCGAGAATTACGATGTGAGGAATAGGGAGCTGTTCGCTGTTAAACTGGTGCTGGAGGAGTGGCCTCACTGGCTTGAGGGAGCCCAGCATCCTTTCATCGTCCTCACTGACCTCAGGAATTTGGAGTATATAAGGAGTGCCAAAAGACTAAACGCGCACCAAGATCACTGGTCCTTATTCTTTAATTGCTATCAGTTTACTGTCTTACATTCCAGGAACAAAGAATACCAAAGCAGACTCCCTCTCATGCCAGTTTGATCTGCCTACCATTACATCCGCCCCTGAGTCTATCCTGCCTGCCTCCTGTACGGTAGGCCCTGTGCAGTGAGAGATCAATCCATCATACAGGAAGCCCTCCGTGCTGAACCAGTACTGCCGGAGACTCTGCATGGTAAGATGTACGTCCCTGCCTCAGTCCATCCTCAGCTCCTACGGGGCACCCGGGCGTTACGCGGACCACTAAATTACTTACCTGCCGCTACTGGTGGTCCTCCCTCATGGACAATGTTCGTGACTATGTTGTATCCTGTACGCAAGCAACGAGCCCCTGACAACTTCCTGCTGGTAAGCTGCTGCCTCTCCCTATACCGCACAGGCCCTGGTCACACACAGCCATGGATTTCATTTCTGATTTACCTGACTCATCTGGTTACACCACAATTCATGTGATAGTCGATCGCTTCTCCAAAATGTGCCACCTAATACCCCTGTCTCGATCAGCCTCTCCTCCGGATACCATCCCCAATCCAATGGTCAAACGGAGAGGCTCAACCAGGAGATTGGGAGGTACCTCCGCCAGCAGAGCATAAAAACACCCCACAACCCTGGGTGGAAGATGCACAGAACTCCCCATTTCACTACTCTCACAAACTCACCCCTTTTCAGTGTGTCTTCGGATATCAGTCTTCACTATTCCCGTGGGACATGGAGCCCGGAACAGTGCCCGGGGTCGACGAGTGGTTTAGGCGCAGTGACCGAGTTTGGGAAATTGCTCACAGACACTTACAGCAAGCCTCTCGCGCACAGAAAGAACATGTGGACTGGTGCCGAAGACCCACTCCGTTATACCATCCAGGACAACGCGTGTGGCTTTCGACCCGGTTTCGTCTCCTATGTAAAAAACTCTCCTATATGCATTGGTCCTTTTAAAATCGTGCATCGAATTAACCCTGTCACCTATCGCCTGCAGTTACCCCGGCAGTACAAAACTGCTTCATCATTCTATGTCTCACTCCTCAAGCCTGTGCACTATAGCCCTCTCCATCCGCTCTTGTCCCAACAACCCCCTCCTCCATTGGACGTCGGGGGGGGAACCGACCTACGCCATCGGGGTCATTGAGCCAGCTGGCTCGAGTCACCATCCCTCTTGCACTCCCTCGTCCTTGGGGTAGACCTCTGAGCCAACCAGCTCGACCGAGCATCCTGCCTGCCTGACCTCGTCCTCGGGGTGCTCTTTCTGGTGATCCTTCCCTTTGCCTGGGTCGTTGGGAGCCTCCCACCATGGAGAGTGGGGGTACTGTGAGGTTCTGTTTTGTTTTTTTAATGTCTTGAACGTAGCCTGTTCTGTTTAGTTTTTGTCTTTTGTTTTTGAATGCAGCTTTTCCTGTATTATCGTTTACACCTGTGTCTTGTTAGCACCATATTTTTTCAGTTCGTTTTGTCAGTTTCATTGTGAGGTATTGTTTGTATGCTACAACTTTACTAAGCCCGATTACTGTTACTTTGTGAATCCTTCCTTGTACTGAGTTTTGATAGTCCTTCCTTGTACTGAGTTTTCTAGCCTGTTTTTTCCTACCAACGATATTTAGTCTCATCCTTGCATGTACTTTAGTCTGCTCTGCCGTTCTGTTATTGACCCTGCCTGTTTCGGACCACGGGTTCTGCCTGTCCTTTCGATTAAACCTACGTGCTCCGCGCTTGGAACCACACCACCTGCCTGTGTTGAGTTCTTACAATACCACAGAGTATGCAAACAACAAGCAAACATTTACTAGTAGTAATTACTGTTTGTTTTTATATTCACATGCTTTATTAATTCATTTAGGCTTTTTCATGGTTATGTTGGTACAGACGCCACTCATGAGTTGTTAAGTCAATTTGACATCAAGTTGTCACGGTTACGGTGGTGTGCGGGAGAGGAACCAGGCGCAGGCATACTCATGTTCGGCGGTTTTTATTAAGCAAACAAGTTTAAATGTTTTTTAAAATGCCAGGTGCCGGCGGAGGGCCAGGAGCCGGGAGAGCCGGCGGAGGGCCAGGAGCCGGGAGAGCCGGCGGAGGGCCAGGAGAGGGCGCCGGAGCGGC